>JZSA01002284.1:0-17002 GCA_000956155.1 Cotesia vestalis
TACACGGAGAAAATTAAATGATAAGGGTTATCATACTAAATTTGTAGTTCCAATCATCTAGGATGATTAAAACATTTTTCATTGCAAGGATAGTTAGTGCTATTATTTTTTTTGTGATAGCAGTTACCATTTTTTTTAGTAACAGCTACTATCAGGATGATAATATTTATTATCAAGGATATTAATTGATATTATTGAATTCTATGAAAAAATTGATCAAAAATTCAATAATTTTCAAGAACACGGAAATAAAATTGAAGAAAATATATATAATATATTTATATATATTATATATGTATATATGAAAAATATATCAAAAGTGCATGTGGGTACTCAAATGAAAGCTCTTGATGAGAGTAACATCAGGATGAGCTTATATCTTTAAAAATGTCAACAATTACGAAATGAGCTAGTATCTTGTGAACTATTGACATTTTTAAATATATAAGCTCATCCCGATGTTACACTTATCGAGACCTTTCATTTGAGTATCTACGTCAATTTTTCATATATTTATATATATTTATATATATATTATATATATGTATATATGAAAAATATAGCAAAATTCATCCCATAAATTTATAGGAATAATACCCATATTTTTCTCTCAGTATATATTTACGTCTTTACTTGTAGTTTTTAAACGCTGATGTTTAAATTCTACTTACTACCTTAGATTGTAGCTGTTATAATTCCTGATGGTAACTGTTACCATCAGAAATTATAAATATAACTATTTAGGATGATAATCGTAATTAACTATAGTTAACATACAGGATTGTAACAGTTATTATAAATATGGTAAATGCTACCATATAGATGATTTCTACAATCATCTAGATAGTATTCACTACGATCAGGTTGATGGTAAAATTTTCTACCATATCTAGATAGTAACTGCTATTATTTAATTTTCTCCGTCTAGAACTCACATAGGAAACAATAACCTACATTATTGATTTGATTGTTTAGATTTAGGCCATTAAAAATGATTTTAAAGAATAAAAAATTTTAATGTTGTATAATTTCAATTCTATTCTTATAAAATTAATTTCACCGATGTAGACACGAATTCTCGTCTTTAGAATCGACAGTACCTTAAAATAGTAAAAATAGCATACTAGCTTAAAGATAAAAGTATAATAAACAAGTGTACATTGCTTCAAGCAATGTATCATTTGAATATTTTGGATTATTTATATTTGTAGTAAATAAATTTATTTTAATCTCAATTTTTTTTGACGTAATAGAGTTAGTTAATCGTGTAAATGTTTTTCCGTATGCAATTTATCTTGATATTTTTCAGAGACGATATCATAATAGTAAAATATTTTTAAATTTACAATTTTAACGAGTAAAATAAATCTCATTTATTTATCACGTTGTTAAATAAAAATTTAGTTAAATTGAAACTTATTCAGTAATTTTTTAATAAATAACTCCCTACGCATTTTCTCTACACATTAATAACATACATATATTTATGTATTTATATGTATGTGTATTCCAAAAATAATTCATGAGTCTCGCGGCAACATTGGCCGGAATACGAAACCAGAAGTAACGCCAAAAGGCATCTGGTTTTGCGGCAGGAAAAATATAATAACACCACGTGCACTAGCTACGATATCTGGCTCTTTCTTTTGCGCTTTAGATCACCGAATACACGAACGAACCCCAAAAAATATAAAATAATAAAAAAAGCATAACAAACTTGAAGGGCAGAATAGGTAAATACATTACCATTTTTGGAAACAAACAAAAAACCATTCATGTTAAAAAAAAAAAAAAAAAAAAAAAAAAAAAAATGAAAATTTACTATCAAGATATTTAATTTTTTGGAGCAAGAGAAAAATTTTCTCAAAACAAGAAAAATTTTCTTGACTTAAATAAATTGTCTTGGATCAAGAAACGTATTTCTTGAAGCAAGAAAATTGATTTCTTGGAATAAGTGAAATTTCTTGTGTCAAAAAAAAATTTTTTTTTCGCCTAAGTAAATAATTATGAAGAAAAATATTTTCTTGATTCAAGGGAACCTTTCTTTCTGTGCATGCTGATTATTTTAAAAATTAATTTATTATTTATAAAATTATTTAGAAGTAAATAATTCAATAAATAAATTACATAAGAAAGTACATTAGTGTTTGATTATCAATTACTATTAATTACTAGTTTAATAATAATTTTATGACTTTTTTTTTAAAATGGTCAACTGACTGTGTCCGGTCACGTACTGAAGCATTTATTAGAAAAATTAACTTAAATTGGAAGTCATCACTCATGTAAGTATTAAAATTTATTAAATTATTTTTGAGAAATATCAAATTACAATAACTCACAAATCAATAATTGAAACTCTTGGATGATCAAAAGAATCTAACGCTAACAAATTACTTAACTGTTTTAAAACTAAAGATATAAATGTATGTCCACAATTTTTTTTTTTAATCTGAGTACTCAAATGAAAGGCCTCGATAAACGAAACACCAGGATGAGCTTAGATTTAAAAAAATGTCAATGATAAAAAAATGACGTTGTATTTTGTCCACAAATGATATTTTTAATGATATAAGCTCATCCTGGTCTTACACTTATCGAGACCTTTCATTTGAATACCCACACTAATTTTCATATATATATTTTGTATATTTCACAAACATAAAAAATATCTCATGTATAAAATTCTTCATTAAAAAGTTGATGTGACGTTTTCATCGTTGTATTTTTCCGTTGCTATGGTTACCACTTTGGCAACGGTTGAATATTAATGAATAAATTTTGTAAAAATATTGATTAATTCAATTTTAAATGAAAAATAACAATGATGATTGATAAGAGTAAATTTCGGTATTATTATTATTATTATTATTATTAAGTATATATTTTTGAAGAGCTCAATATTCTTGATTTGAATAAAAAAATTCTGGATTTAAGAAAATTTTTCTTGATTTAAGGAAATTTTATTTAATTCAAGAATTTTTCATCTTGATTCAAGACAATTACTCTCTTCGAAATTATATTTTTGGTTTAAGAATTTTTCTCTTGAATCAAGTTAATTTTTTTTTCTGTGTAAAACCAAAATTTTGGGATAAATATTGAATACTGTCAAAAGAAATTTTGTGTAAAAAAAAAATTTTTTTTTTCGCTCCAGAAAATAATTAAAAAGAAAAATATTTTCTTGGCTCAAGCGAACCTTTTTTTCTGTGTAGAATATAAACGCGAGGATGTAATTTTAAAAATTCTAAATTTCTACACAGAAAGAAAGAAAGTCTTGAGTCAAGCGTAAATTTTCTTAAATCGAGAAAATCTTAAGGAAGATTGAAAATTTCTTGAACGAAGTTAAATTTTTTTAAGCCAAAAAAATTTCTTCTTGCTCCAAAATAACTTCGGTCTTCCTCATAATTTTCTTGGTTCAAGAAATTTTTTTTTTTTTGTTTAGCCAAATAACAATCTGATAAAATAAATATTTAAAAAGATCACTTTTCCGATTTTGTATTTTATTTCAATTTTTTTCTAAAATTTAACAAAATGTTAAGCTAATCAACTTTTTGATCTAAAAATCTCTTGAGGATGCAAAAATAATTCGATTGGTACATAATGATCATAAGAAATAAATTTATCAAAAGTTTTAAAGCCTAATCTAATTTACTCTAACTTAATCTTGACACGCGAGCATGTAATAATGAGAATTCTAAACTTCTAAAAAAAATATCAAATTGTTTAGCCTGGAAACCTTGTAGAAGATGGAAAAATAAAAAGGTCCTCGCCGATTTTTTCGTAACTCTCATTTTTTAGGCAGAATTTTAAATGCAAAATTTTGGCATAAATATTAGAAATAAAGAAAAATCAGAAGAGAAATTATTGATGGGAAATTAATTTAGCCTTTTAGCCAAAATGAGTAGGGGAGAAGGGGGTCAATTGAGCCACGGGGCAATTGCGCCACTCGACTTAAAAAATCGAAAAAATTGAAAAAATGCTCTATCCTCTTAGAATTAAATTCTAATGTGCCTAACTCATACATGATCGAAATTTGAAATCATTACAATCAATAAATTTTGAGAAATTGAGACTTTTGTATTTTTAGGTATGGAAAATTTTTTTTCGGCTGGTAAGAAATTATTTAATAAAATTTACACTTTTTGAGTTTTATATAAAGTGTGAATTGTTGATTGAAAATGTGCAATAATAATAATAATAAGAATTAATAATTAATATATTATTTATTGAAAGTTCGATTTCATACTTAAAATATTGATGGTTCAATTGACCCCAAGCAGTGGCTCAATTGCTCCCGAGCGGGGGTCAATTGAGCCATTTGACGCATTTGCGTAAATTAATAATTTTAAAAAATTCTCATTATTTATTGTCTAATTTATGACTTGATAATAATAGTAGACTTAACAAACTACCTTTCTAAGAGAAAAAAAGTTAATATTTAGTTTTAATTTAATTATAAAAAAATTGCTAAACTTTTTTTGGCTCAATTGACCCCCTCCAACCCTACATTTTTTTTTTCAGCTAATGACAAGTTGTTTATTAATATTTTAATTTTTGAATTAATTGACAAAATTTGAATTTTAGTAGTTTTATATACTTATGCACTTTAAAAAGAGCAGTGTTAAAAATGGACTTATTTTAACATCGCGATGTGTTAAAGTAAAATAATACCGGTACTTTTCCGGTGTTAAATCGGTGTAAAAACGGAGTAATACTAGTATAAAAGCGTAGTAAACTAAATTAATTTAGTTAATTTAATTTAAATAATCCTAGCTAGAGATGAAGCTATAAAATTCCAAATGTGGTCTATATGATTTTTAGTGAAAAAAAAATTGTGCCTATAAAAGTTAAGAAAAAAATGTATGACATAAAAAAATATAAAACGTCTATTAGTATCATCCAGAACAAATTTTAATTTTGGTTTGTAGTTATTTAAATTGTTACCGATGTAATACGAACTTTAATAGTTTTATGAATTAATGAATATACTGTCCAATAGTAGTAACTTAGTGAATAAAAATATTCACAGAGTAAAATATCTTCAACATCGAAAAATATTTAAACACTGAAAAATTTTTAACACCGGGAAAAAATATTTACACCGGCAGTAGTATTTTAACACCGCTTTCGGTGTTGAAATTTAATACCGTAAATTTTAACTATACCGCTTGGACTTACCCCGGTTTTGTTTTACAGTGTACTTAATAATCCCCGAATTAATTTATAGTGATATAATGGTTTTTATTTATTTTTTACTATTAATTGTCATCAAATTACATGGGGTAAGTTGAAGCAGCCATCCCGGGGACGATTGAACCACCAAAAAGTATGAGACATGCGCGCTCATCTTGACTCTATATAAAAAATACTCAAGAAAATATCCTATTAATTTGATGAACTGAATTTACAATAAATATATTTTTTGAATTCATTATTAATTTACATAATATAATATCTGTGCATTAAAAATGTGTAGGGGAGGAGGGGGTCAATTGAGCTAAAAAAAGTTTAGCAATTTTTTTATAATTAAATTAAAACTAAATATTAACTTTTTTTCTCTTAGAAAGGTAGTTTGTTAAGTCTACTATCATTATCAATTCATAAATTAGACAATAAATAATGAGAATTTTTTAAAATTATTAATTTACGCAAATGCGTCAAATAGCTCAATTGACCCCCGCTCGGGAGCAATTGAGCCACTGCTTGGGGTCAATTGAACCATCAATATTTTAAGTATGAAATCGAACTTTCAATAAATAATATATTAATTATTAATTCTTATTATTATTATTGCACATTTTCAATGAACAATTCACACTTTATATAATACTCAAAAAGTGTAAATTTTATTAAATAATTTCTTACCAGCCGAAAAAAAATTTTGCATACCTAAAAATACAAAAGTCTCAATTTTTCAAAATTTATTGATTGTAATGATTTCATATATAAATTTTTTAACCAAAAAATGTATTTAATCCAAAAAAAAAAAATCAAGACAAAAATTTTTTTTAATTATTTTCTTGATTTAAATAAATTTTTTTTCTGTGTAATAATAGTATTTATATAAATTTATTTCTTAGAAAAAAAGAATTTATAAATAATATGTTACAAAATAAATCAATGAGATGTAAAATTAATTGAAGCAATTAAAATGATAACTGAAGTAGATTTACAATCCAGACAGATAAATAAATGAGAGATAAACAAAGTAAATGGGCGTGAGAGTGAGGTGAGAGAAATTGAAATGAAGTTGATCATCGATTGAGTATCAGTGACTTGCATAATAACATATTACATTATATGTATATATGTATGAAAATTTTCTTTTTTTCCATCTATATCGTTTCTTCTTTATGCACGCGCGCAAATAATCTACACAACTAACTCGTAAACACGAGTTACTTCCGGCAACGATAGCAATCAATTGCATCCGGATATATTTGACTCGTGTCTCTTTTATTTAATATGCTATATTCAATTTATTTTTCTCCTTTGATAAATTGATATTGAAAAAATTGCTAAATTAATTTAATTGAAATAAAAATTTTTTTATTATTTTATAACCAAAAACTTAATCTCAAATAATTTTAAAAATTCAGTCGACTTTGTCTAAAGGTTCCAAGTCGGGACAGGATCATTCGTTGAAAGTTTCTTCTTCACCACACAGTAAAAAATTTTGCGTCAAAAATTTTTGTATTAAAAATTTTTATGCCAAAAATTTAACACTTTTATTTGCAAATTTAACATTTATTGTATTAAATTAATAGAAGAAAGTGTAAAATTTTTTGACGCAAAATTTTTTACTGTACATCAGCACTTCCCTTTAACCTTTAACGAATGTATTCTGGAATCTATAGACAGCGGGAACCTTTAGAAGAAGAATCTTTAGACAAAGTCGACTGTAAAAAAAATATCCCACCGTATATAAATTCAGAAGCAAGTACAAATATAAAATTCATGAAGATGATTTGAGATTTATTCTTATTTTAACGAATTATCATTATCAGTCTCGCGACAACTCATTGGCATTCGTCTGTAAGCATCTCGTTTGAAATTCACAAACAATTGTATACGGTATCGATCATGATCATCAAAGCCGTCGAAGAAACGTGTGCAAGGTAAAAAGATCCCCCGTGTGGTGTAGTAATAGTGTGATTTCTTCAGAACTGGGCGAGTCGAGTTCAGCTAAAGTTAAGTCAACTGAGATTGTGCAGGGTACTTGCACATTGCATATACATTCATATACTCATATACACGTACATAGTAAAGTGCTTGGAGTATAACAAACATTAAAACTGAGATATAGAATATAAGATATAGGTATAACATATACGTTAAGTAAGTCTCTCCAGTCCTCAGGGTCTATTTAACTTCTTGATTTTCTCCGGTTTTGCATTTAGTTCTTCGTACTCCTGCCGCTTACTTATGCAGTCTGTACGACTGCGTAAAGTTCTCTATGCTTATTCACAAACCGACAGAGATCTCTGAGACATACTATATATATTTATATATATATATATATATACATAAAAATTTTAATTTTTCTTCCTCAATAAAATTTAAAAAGACAAAAAAATTTCAACTATCCACATGCCAAGTATTTTTCACTTGTATAATTATATTTGCCCTATATACGTACATAAAACTGTAACCTGACTAAACCAACCGAAAAAAGACAAACGTACGTATATTCACATGTATCTCAAAACAAAAAAATACATACAATTTAAATTCCAGTGTTAAAAAATCAAAAAGTCATTTTATCTTCGTTTCAAATTATATTCGTTACGTGGTTGCTCGCATTATCCACGATTATCTGTTCTCTGACTGTTTATTCATATTCCTTCTGAAAATATATATATATCGCAAATTGCTCACCCCTTTAATTCCAGTCTACACTAGTGTCTTTATTATTATCATTATAAATACTTAGCAACAATGCATGTCGCATTAAGAAACATTTAAAAAATTTTCAATGCTTGAAAATTATATCCAGTACCAGATAAAATATTTATCCATAATATTATAGGCAGTTATCGTTTAATTTTTTACCTTTTTTTAACTCTTGCATTTAAATTTTATTCTAATCAGATTGAGAATTAAATTTTTAGCAAAACAAAAATACATCAAAGCCTAAAACTATGCGTGTAAACACTCGAATTATTTGATATCAGTTAATACTCATCAAATTTAAACAAAAATATATTATTTATTCGCATAAAAACAGCTAAAGCTGCATCTTATTCGTTTATTTAATATTTATATTATTTTCTTCCTCAAGTAAAGTCTTGTATATCATCAGAATAACAGGTCGTTCTTCGTCGTTTGAGCCAACTCACTGGTCCGAGTCTTTCATTATCTCTCATCCTGATCGCTCGCGTGCATGTTATGTTACATCCCTCTACACAATCTAACAAAACTCTATAATAGTATCATATATACCTACACAGCACACTTGTGCGCTAGTATGTCTTGTAGATGTAGTTTAAGCTTATAAGTGTAGGTTATAGTTTTTTGCCATTTGTACAAGACATAACCTTC
Organism: Cotesia vestalis; assembly: GCA_000956155.1. Classification (NCBI taxonomy): domain Eukaryota; kingdom Metazoa; phylum Arthropoda; class Insecta; order Hymenoptera; family Braconidae; genus Cotesia; species Cotesia vestalis. The sequence continues at coordinate 8,542 of JZSA01002284.1, forward strand.
GTGCTGTATCTTCTGTGCGTTTATCCGACGCCTGACGCCCTCAAGCTACTCTACAAGCTTGCCTTGCACTCGTATATACTTATATTATAAGTATATACGAGTGCAAGGCAAGCTTGTAGAGTAGCTTGAGGGCGTCAGGCGTCGGATAAACGCACAGAAGATACAGCACGAAGGTTATGTCTTGTACAAATGGCAAAAAACTATAACCTACACTTATAAGCTTAAACTACATCTACAAGACATACTAGCGCACAAGTGTGCTGTGTAGGTATATATGATACTATTATAGAGTTTTGTTAGATTGTGTAGAGGGATGTAACATAACATGCACGCGAGCGATCAGGATGAGAGATAATGAAAGACTCGGACCAGTGAGTTGGCTCAAACGACGAAGAACGACCTGTTATTCTGATGATATACAAGACTTTACTTGAGGAAGAAAATAATATAAATATTAAATAAACGAATAAGATGCAGCTTTAGCTGTTTTTATGCGAATAAATAATATATTTTTGTTTAAATTTGATGAGTATTAACTGATATCAAATAATTCGAGTGTTTACACGCATAGTTTTAGGCTTTGATGTATTTTTGTTTTGCTAAAAATTTAAATCTCAATCTGATTAGAATAAAATTTAAATGCAAGAGTTAAAAAAAGGTAAAAAATTAAACGATAACTGCCTATAATATTATGGATAAATATTTTATCTGGTACTGGATATAATTTTCAAGCATTGAAAATTTTTTAAATGTTTCTTAATGCGACATGCATTGTTGCTAAGTATTTATAATGATAATAATAAAGACACTAGTGTAGACTGGAATTAAAGGGGTGAGCAATTTGCGATATATATATATTTTCAGAAGGAATATGAATAAACAGTCAGAGAACAGATAATCGTGGATAATGCGAGCAACCACGTAACGAATATAATTTGAAACGAAGATAAAATGACTTTTTGATTTTTTAACACTGGAATTTAAATTGTATGTATTTTTTTGTTTTGAGATACATGTGAATATACGTACGTTTGTCTTTTTTCGGTTGGTTTAGTCAGGTTACAGTTTTATGTACGTATATAGGGCAAATATAATTATACAAGTGAAAAATACTTGGCATGTGGATAGTTGAAATTTTTTTGTCTTTTTAAATTTTATTGAGGAAGAAAAATTAAAATTTTTATGTGTTTTTTTAAAGGTAACTTATTTAACAAGCAAGGATTTTTTTTTTTTTTATTTAAATTTGTTTAATGTTCTGTCATAAAATTTTTCTGTTGATTTATTCATTGATTTTTTTCTATCGTCTAACAGTTTGTGCTAGAAAAATTCATTAAATATTGTAAGAAAAATTATCTTGATTCAAGAAATTTATTTTAAAGATAACTTGTCCTGTTTTAAGAATTTATTGTCTTGAATCTCGTAATCTTGGGTTAAGAGACTAATATCTTCGATCGATACAATCAAATTCTTCCTAGACTTATCTAAAAATTTTTTTCTTAAAGTTGTAGTAAAGTTGATAGAAAATTAAATACAAGTCTGATTCAGTGGAAAATTTTCGTACAATTGACGTTATGTTAACCGCAACTACTAAAAGTCAACTTTCTTTAAAAAAAATGCTGGCTATTGAGGTAATTCTCGACAATTGACAAAAACTCCGTTTTTTTTCTAAGAATTTCGTATTTTTTGTTCAAGAACTAGTTCCTTCATTCAAAATATAAAAAAAAACTTTAGCTTCAGAAAGCTCTGAGACTTTACAATGATATACAATGTAGAATAAATTCGAGAATTTCTAGTTTTAACGGCATTCTTGCAACAACTTTGTAATATTTTGAACTAACGTTGAATTTTTTGTTAGATCATAAAACAGGTAATGAGTAATCTTTTTGTGCCGAAAAAATCACGTTCAATGCCGTAAACTGGATAAAAATCGGTCGATTTTTCAAAGAGAATAATAACCATAATTTAATTTAAACTTTACATTTACAAATTGACAGTTTTCAGGAGAGATGCTTCAACAAGAAGACCACTTGAATATAATATAAAAAAAATTATATAAAACGAGAATATTTTTAAAATAAATAACCTTTTTCAAACCCAAAAAAAAAATCCTTACACCAGTGAGTAGTGTAAGAGACTGTCAACCATGAAGGTACCGGGTTCAAGTCCATCAGACGCGAGCAATTTTTTTTATTTAATAGAATTACAAAATCCCTTTTTCAGAATTAATTTCAATTAATGATTAATTAATAGCAATTACTTCATAATAATTTTTAATTTTTTAAATAAATTTTTTTTCGCGTGATTAATATGGAAATCTATGTAGGATCCTACCCTAGATTCCTATGTAGGAAACCATATGGGAATCTATCCGAAAACGCCATGTAGGAATCCAGGCTGATTTCCCATGTGGAATTTTTTTAATAAGGTGTGCTTAAGGACGTTCATAGACAAGAAAAAGACACCAATAGATTATGTCTATTGGTTTCTTTCTCACGCATTATAGCTGTCTCTCTTTATAGACTATCGCTTACTTAGTTCCACTCACGTAAAATATCGAAAGTCACTAACTTCAAACATTTTTTATAAAAAAATAAATACCGCTTGTTTATGTTTTTTTTGATAAAAAATACTTGAAATATCTTCAATTAATGATTCTCAGTTTTTTAAAACAATCCTAATTTAAGTACGATTGATATTTAATAAAACGTTCGCTTGAACGTCGGTCAGCATAGGGTTTGCATGTAAAATATACAAATTTTGAATGCTAATATTTCAAAATTTAGTGCCGCAAGGACTATTTAAAAAAATTCCTGCGTATGGAGGATACTTATCAGTATAAGTACGAAAAATTTCAAAAAATTTTAAGGAAACGGTTTTTTTCTTGGAACGTCCTTAAAAAGCTCAAAACAGTAATACAAAATTTTTCGGGTATTTTGAGCTAGAATATCGCGGGAAGTTCCAGAAATGGCCTGCAGGATCAACCTTTTTTCTCAGTGCAGAAAGTGTCAGGGATAGCCAGTAGAATAAAACCATGTTCATCTTTTTTTTTTTTTTTTTTTTTTTTTAATAAAGTGAATTAAATAGCCCGCGATAACATCAGATTTACAAAAAAAAAAATCCTCTTAATATCATGTATTTTTTCTTTATATATGTTGTTGAAAATTGATGGCGATGATTTAAGATCAGCATAACATGTTTTTCGGTCCGTGTTAAAGCGTATCCACTTCACCACGTTAAGATGTATGAAAAAAAATTATCAGCAAAAAACCGAAAGTGACATTAACTGAGATTCGAACTCAACACGTCTGACTTGTAAGCAAAATCGATGTCAGAAATATCGAGTAAAAATAGTCGAACTTGTATGCAGTTCTTCATTTTGATTTAAAATAAAAGAAATATTGGCGTTGAAAATGTATCTCATTACACATGACTATTGCCGATAAATAAGAATCTCAAATAGAGCATCCAGATCACTACAGCGCACTAGTGTAATGGAATAGTTTCACGACGGGCAGTGTAATTAAATATGAAAGCACGTAGCATTCGGACGAGTTATACACAGTTCATTACATCACATACTACATTAACTCATCGTAATTTACATGTACGTATGCATGGTAGCTACAACGAAATCATTAACCGGATAGTTTTAGCCTCAGGCTGGTGTTGCATTAACTACTACTAGTCCACTTTCAGTAATATATACAAAATATATATATTATAAAATATATGGGTGATTTTAGTACCTCGATACCTTGTATATGTAACGACTAATAATTTTAAACGTAATAAAGGACCTGTTACATTTAATAATTGCAGTCTTTAGAACGCTGCGACTTAAATTGATACTCAACATCGCTATAATATTAAATTTTATTTTACTATTATTTAGTTTATTGCTTAGAATATCTTAATAACTTTATCATCTACTTCGTTATTTCATTTATTTATTATATTATATTGACTTCTAATATTATTATGCAGAAATAATAATAATTTTATTGACAGCGGTGTCTTTTATAATTTTCAAAGTGATTTTCGTTTGAGATAAGGACCTGTTTCAAGACGACAATGCGTTGAACATCCTTGCGCTTCCGGTGATTGTTTATTCCGAAAACTTTTAACAAGCATGTATCTTTGATTTTTTTTTTTTTTTCATTTATTTATATCATTAGAGGTTTCAATTCAACAATGTCTATTATAATTTTTTTCAAATCTGGCAATAAATTATTTATTGTATAAAATATTTTATTTTTTTTTTTTTTTTTTTTTTTATTTTCTGGCGCGTGGGATATAGATGCCGAGGCGAAGCCGAGGTTTTGCTGGTCGGGGCGGGCTTAAATAAATATATCATCAATAATTTACAATTAGTTGCACGATCATTAAATCCTGAAATGGAAAATTGAGAATAAAAAACACATAAATTAATAAATTGTCTTGGTGCGGGCAATTTCTTGAGCTTCTTGATCAAAATTCCTTAAAACCTCCTCCTCGTCCAAGGAATCATCAGATGATGAATCATCCATATCAATATTATTAGCACAACTGGCCATTAACACTTTCGCACTTTCACAACCTCCAAAAGTTTGACAAGCGAATGAATATAGTAAACAGCATACTTGTGAATATAGCTATTGTACTAGCGAGCCAGAAAAAAAAACGTAGTCCGCCAGAACGCGCTGTAATTCAAGTAAGCCACAAAAATCGTACTTTCTGGAACGAAGAGCTGCCAGAAAGTGCGTATTTTCGGGTAGGGGATCAAGAAAAATTATTTTGAACACTAAACAGCTACACAGAATTAAGGAGGTAGTGTGCAAAATCACTTTTCTTCAATTTTTGAATACCCGTACTTCTAAGTGTCCTCTGTACGAATAAATTTTTTTAAAAGTCCTTGCGGTGTTAATTTTCAAAATATTAGCAATTAAAAATTGTACATCTAACATGTATTCCCTATCCTGATCGTAGTTAGAGTGAACATTTGATTGAATAACAACTATTCTTTTCTTAGGATTTTTTTTAAAAACTGAGAATATTTAATTGAAGTTATAGCAAGTATTTTTTATCAAAAATAACATAAACGAGCGGTATTCATTTTTTTATAAAAAATGTTTGAAATTAGCGACTTTCGATATTTTACTTGAGTGGAAGTAAGTGAGCGATAGTCTGTAAAGAGAGACAGCACTAGTGCGTGAGAAAAAAACCAATAGCCATAATCTATTGGTGTCTTTATTTGCCGCAGTACCTCCTTAAATAAATATTTTTGAAGAACTTCATCTTTTTGATTTGAATAGAAAAACTTTTAAATTAAATAAATTTTAATTAATTCAAGAATTTTTTTTCTCTTGACTCAAATTTTTTTTTTATTTTTATTAGTATGATATCATAAATATAATAAAATTTACATAATAAAATATCAATATTTAGATTACTTTAATTTTCTGGATTAAATACTCTAATATACCTATAAATAACTTCTAATCGCGTATGCAAAAATTTACTGTACATTTTGTCCGTGAATGAACTTTATTTTTATTCCCCATTTCTATCCACCCAGTTTTTGTTAAATTTCATACCCTACGTTAGCGCGGATAATTTCAATAAAAGTTCCGCGGCATGCTCCAAATTTATTTTCGATGTTGATCCGAGCAAACACCGCAGCTCATCTCGGACAGTTTTTTAATTAAAAGATAAGCCCGCGGGGGGTAATTTGCAGCGTAGCCCATTCTCGAACGAAGAGGGGAGATGTCGCAGCTCGGAAAATTTCGATGCGTTGCTGGACACTAAATATGGACTGGGGTTGTAAAATTCGACGAGACATTTTAAATTGCTCGACTGATGTTAAGATCCGGAGCGATAAGAGAACACTGATGGCCCCTTGTAGGCAAGACACCGACCAGGTACGGGGCAGAAAGAGCCGCGGGAAAGGAAAAGGAGGAAAAATAAAGGGGAAAAAGGTGTCGGTCTCAGTGTATGGGCCGGATATACGTAGCCGGGGGAATAAATCGCGAGACGCGTCACCGCGCGCTATGTCCGGTTTGTAATGGAAAAAGATAGGATCTCTTACGGACGAGGGCTTTGCCTGATACCTTTTGGTGCTGCCTTGTAAACCATATTTCCGTCAGGATCGTACACCCACCCTTCTGGTATATCCATAATTGAATTTTAGACTTGGACCACTGTGCTTTCATCCCGTTTTGTACCACCAGCAATGCTCAACATACATATATATTTTTCAATATTTCATTTATATATACTCTTGTACATGAACTTTTCTATACGTTTTTATGTCAAAATAAAATTTATCCCGCACTAGTAATTGATTTTTAGAAGTTTATTTCTCTTTACCTATCTGAAATTTTAAATGAACAAAAGCGTAGTTATGGATTTTTTTAATAGAAAAAAATATTCAATTAATTGTTCTGATTATTATCATTATAGTAAAAATGACCATTTTTTACTTACATTTTATAGAAAATATTCTTAAATACTAAATAAAATCGAAATCGAAGAATAATAGATATTTATCCCATACAAAGTTGCCGATGCTCAACATTTTCCGTTCATTGGCCAAGACACAGCTACTAATGCTCGGCCAAGTATCGGCGTTTTACATTGGCTTAGCCTCGGTAAACCATCAACTCTTAACGTTCGGCCAAGCTGATTATTATTCAACAAGCTTTATTAAGATTAAATCAACATTTGTTTTCACTAAAATAGATTTAATAAGTTAATAAATATTTTTTCATAAATTTTTAAATTTACAGAAAAAAAAATCAATTCACTTGAAAAAAATTTAATTTCCCACCCAAAGTTCCTGAAATCAAATCACTAAAATTGACTTTTTTTATAGAATTAAATTTTTGAAAATTATCAAGTCAAATTTTTCATGTTACGGAAAAGTCAACGCTCTAATTTTTGAGAAATGTTAATCTTGACAATTTGTCTTCAAAACCCTCTAAGAATTATATGTTGACATATATAATAAATCAAAAAATATTCTTAGAGGATTTCATAAAGAAATAAAAAAAAAAAAAAATTGTGAGAATTTAAAAATATTGAAAGCAAAAGCACTAAAATTTATTTTTAAAATTTGTAAAGCTACAAAATAAATCAAAGAACGTTTTAAATTAAAAGTTATAAAATATCTAGCAAATAATCCAAGCTATCAATTTCTCAGAAAGATAAAACAAGTAAATAAGTGCCCAGCATAATTATCAACTTGGATTGATTGAGTACTCGAGGACCCGAATAAGAAATTACTTTCGTGCAAATAAAATTCTTATTACGTAATTTAAATATCATCGATAATGCTAAGAAAATTTCTCAGTTATGAAAAAAGATTATTTGCATAGTTTTATCCGTCTTTATTTTTTTATCATAATAAATTTGATATTCCTGATTCGCGTTCTTTCAACCCGCTCACCTTTTATAATTCAAATCAAAAAACTGCCCAAGGGAGTCTTCGTCAACGCCTAATTACTTGGCTTCCCGCTCCAGTATCCAGTTACTAAGCTTAAAAGTTTCAAAAGAACAAGAAAGTACTATTTTTATTTTCATTTTACCCCGGTTATATTTCCTTTTTTTTTTTTATTATCTCTCCTCTTAGTTTCCTCTTGACTTTTTTCGTATAATTTTTGTAATTTCACGGCGATCTCCCGTACTGTTGATTTACGCTTGGGAAATTTTCAACTCGTTATTTCAGGACTTTATATTTTTTATGTCCTCTAAAATACTTTATATTTTATTAGCTTAATATTTAATATTTATAAATTTATATATTTAAATCTTTTTACGTTTTTAAATTATCCATTAACTAGTTGCTCGTAAGATCATACTTTTTTCATTTTTAATTGTTAAATGTAAAAAATTTTTTAAAATGAAAGCACCAATTATTTTTCAAAGGTTCAATATAAACAGCCAGATCAGGTAGATTTCATAGAAATTCATCTATTGCATTAGTCCTTATGTCGGAATTTACTGAAAATTTTGTTATGTTATCTTTGAAATAGTTGAGTGAGGCTTGGAAGAAATAGTGGTTAAAAAATTTACCTATAATTATAAACAGATCTAAAAAAAAACGAGACATATGGTGATGTGTACTCATCAGAAGATTATTTTGAAGGAGTTCGAAGTTGAATAAAATCGCACAAATCTAGGAATAGTGGCGATTAAAAATTTCAAAACGTAAAAAATGGTCATTTCCTTAAGTGTATTTGTTTATTTATTTATGTACCTTGACCGAGCCACAGGCAAATACAGTCGAGGTGATAAATATTTTCAGCAGGGATAATCTAAAGCTGAGGTCCGATAGGGCCGAGGCTTTACATCCGTACTGCAAATAATTATCATCTCGAGCGTATTTGCGCGGGGCTTGTCCATGGTGCTTAAACAATTTTTCGTCCTGTGGTGGACGTATGCGGGTTTTTACGTGCAGGGGATACTCAATTTATAAATAAATAGC
>JZSA01002285.1:0-48506 GCA_000956155.1 Cotesia vestalis
GAAAAAAAAAAAAAAAAAAAAAAAAACTTTGATTAACTCATAGTGGAAATAAAAATTCAATTATATTAAATTTAAACATATTAAAAAAAAAAAAAATAAAATTACAACCTTTCTCGTTATAGTGTTAATAATTGGTTCATTTATTTTACTTTTTAATGAGATTAAATAGTTGAAAGCTTACAAAAATTTACTATATTAAAATTTTTCATACAAAAATTCTAAATTGACTTCTTCAGTCACTTATAAAATCCTTAGCTATAAATTTTCAAACAGTTTTTTTTTTTTTTTTATATAGAAATTAAAATTTTAATTTCTTTCGTACTTTTTTCAGAGGTCGATTTAAAATAAGAGAAAAAAATATTTTTTTGTTAAGTTTCCAAAAATGACAGCTGTTTAAGAAAAATTTTCTTTTTTTAATTAAGTAGGAAAATATTAAAAAAATCTCAATTTTAACGAAATGAAACAAAACTAATATTCAAGTTTTTAAACGAAAAAATATTAAAAAAATTGATTAAGAATAGTCATTGATTTTTGTAGCGGGAGGTTAAGGAGAGAAATACGTGTAGAAGAACGTTTTTATACTGAATTTCATTAATTTTTTTAAGGTATAAAAAATTAATGTTATTTATTGAAACTATTAGGTTACTTTATACAAATATTTATGGGTATTTTTTTATATTTTACAACAATATAACTTCAAAAGTAGCGGATATATGAGCGGAGGTGTCAGCTGATACATGTCGTAGGTTGTCATCCGACTTAGCAATTGATGTACATGATGGAAGCCACTATTTTAATCTGAAATCAATGGCACAGAAAAATTACTTCTCTTACATGTGCATCTTCTATATGAACCTCAATTCCGGAAAAAAAGTAAGAAAATGCATTCTTTAGAGGGCTGTTAAAATAAATCGTGATTTTTTACCATTTTTTTAAATTCATTTTTTATTATAAAAAAAATAGTTTAAATAAAAATATTGTTTATAATTGAGATTCATATGCAGCGTAATTGTTTAAAGAAAAGTAATTTTTTTTTGCCATTGATTTAAGATAAAAATTGTGGCTTTCATCGTGTACACCAACTGCTAGATCGGATGACAACGTACGATGTGTATCAGCTGACATCTCCGCTATTTTTTAAGTTACATTATTGTAAAATATGAAAAAATATAAATATATTTATAAAATAACCTGTTAGTTTAAATAAATAACATTAATTTTTATATATTAAAAAAATTAATAAAAAATCAGCATGAAAACCTCTACACGTATTTCCTCCCTTTAAAATTCTAATGAAATCCTATAACACCACTAAAATCAATACAATTTTAAGGTTTTGTTACGGCTACATGTAACCGGTACATTTATTATTATTATTATTATTATTATTATTATTATTATTATTATTATTATTATTATTATTATTATTATTATTATTATTATTATTAATTTTCGCGTCCAGCAATTCATCTTTAAAATCTGAACAAGTTCTTTTTGAATCATTAATAGTTGAAGTACTAGTTTGGCTATTTGTAAGACCTGATATGGAGGTTTCACTCAATTTTTGACTCAAATCTGAAACAATAAGAAATCATTATATTTTAAATTCGATTATAATTAATAAAGAGTGAATTGTAATTTTCAATGCTATAATTTCATTAATATTTAAATTAAAAAAATATAAAAAGTTACTGCATTCGTAATTTTCATTTTTATCTTCTTCTTCTTGCTCGTTTACTATAACGGAATTCTCAGGAGTTTGTAATTTATTATTATTTGGTTCATCAATTGTTACGGCTACATGTAACCGGTACATTTATTATTATTATTATTACCATTAATTTCATCCATATTATTACTATCATTATTATGAATTATCAGTATTTTATTACAAGTAAAATATCGTAAACCGCACCAATTCGATATATTCTTTTGTAGTATTCCTACATCAGTTTAGATAACTTGCCACCATATAGAGTATTAGTAGCCGTGACCGTGTAAGATCGGGATATTGGTGTTAGTAGAAGACGGCACGTGCGCCCCTACTCCAACTAAATGTCTTGGAGCCGACCGAAGATCGTAAATGTCAAAAAGCTAAATTACGATGAAACAAATGCAAGGGCCTCACCACTGGTAGCTTTGCAGTCATAAAAGCATAACCTTGAACTAGAAGGCGTTTCTAAATCGGCGACACGAAGCCGGCCCAGCTGCGAATAAAAAAGCTAAGAGAGGGGAGAGTGCCAGTTTGAACTTGTTTCAGCCTCATTAGCATATTAAAAACTCAGAAAAATTTCATTTAACATAGCCAAAAATGGACATGTTGCGAGTCCTTCAAATGACATTGCGGATAGCAACTGTACTATTTCGAATTCTTAGAAACCCACACCAAATGAGAGCAGCCATCGGAGACAAAGGACTAGAGTACCTATAAAAGCTCTAGCCCGGGCAATAGAGACGAGCAGTACAAACTTAAAATTCGCAAGGGCTTTGTCGGACCGTAGAACAGTATTAGAATAAAATTTGCGGGGGCTATGTCTGACCGCTAAACCATTTCTTGCATAAAATTCACGGGGGCTACGTTGTACCGTATCAGTAATATTCGTGTAGGGCCAGTTCGGACCATAGTTTTATTAATATTTGAACTGCGAAGTAGAAATATTAACGGAAATTTTGACATTACGACAGTTAGTTAATAGTAAAAATTAAAAGTTATATTTCCTCCTCACTGCTCCAGGAAATAGAAAACTCTTTGATCCGACCCCTCGTCGCTCGTCGGGTAATTAAAAAGTCGTAAAAGTATAGGCCGGGAGACTTGTGTTAGCACTTGACGCTTATGGGAACGGCTAATGGCGTATCACATTAGTTGTCAACCACTTAACTTTATGTGACACTCGCGATCATAAATTATAGAAACCACTTTTCTGACCGCGTTTCTGTCACACCGAAGGACAGATTTCGGAAATGCTCACTCAATAAAAAGGGTTTGTAAGAACGGCGCCAAACTATCAGGGGGGGATACGGGAGTAACAAGTCTATAAAGTGTATCAAACGCTAGCCATCGCCTCTCAGTCGCGAAGATTATGTGCTGCCACCATAAGCTTCTCCCATTAAAAATTTCCTAACAGTCAAATTAGACAGTTAAATTATCTTTTAAACAAACAATCAACCAGTCAATTATAATTAAATTTAATTAAATCAACCAGTCTATTACGTACAGAGTACATTAATTTTTAAGTAAATCATCAGTCAACCTCTTACAGTGTACACCCAATTTTCAATGAATCAGTTCAGAATAATTAGTGTTTTATAATTTCGTGGCAAATCCTCATCCTTCCGATTAAAATAAAACGCATTGTTAATTTCACATCAACGAGCAGTCGTCTCTTCAAACATAAACGACAGGTACATTTCTTATTATATAAATATATATATATTTACATTGGTTATTCTATTCCTCTCTGAAATCTTCTAATACATCTGTTGAGCCTGACCTAACCCAATCCATGACCCAGTTTTTAATCGCGTACATAGTGTGTCGCTTCACGTAACCCTGACATACGGTTATTAATAGGCGCGGTTCCCGCCTCCCGAGACCTATAACCTTAAGTGGTTAGTCTCAAAATTTAAGGAACTGGTCTAATTGTTACTAGGACGTAACAGTTTCTCAGAAAAACCCAGATCCGGTGAATTCAATATATCAGTACGAATACGTGGTACATTCAAGTATTTCAAAAAATTTATCACCCTATTCCCGATTTGTTGTGGGAAGAAAAAAGTTAAAGCCAATACTGAAGAAAAAAATTAATATCTAAAAGAAGAAATGAATCATTTAACAAACAGGTGATAGTAATAAAGTAACCTCGTGCGAATTGTCAATTTATTTTGTTCAGAAAGTATCATCGCACGTGTGAGAGGTATTTTTTTATTAATATTTTTTTTCTTCGGGAGTTCTTACAGCTCCCTTATGGGTTGGAATAAGAGAGCAAGAAATGTGGCAAGTAAAAGTAGAGCAAGAAAAACAAATAAAGAAAAATAAAATGCACTGCGAATTATTTTGTTGGAGACGCGTCTGCAATTTTTCTGTCTTTCTATATAATATTACCGGTATATATGTGGGATATATATCTGTATATGTATGTGACCAGCAAAAGTAGCTCATGCGCTTAACTTTTTTCTATTTTCCCGTTGATACAGCATCTCTCTGCTATACGCTATCCAAAATGGTCACGTAAGTCGTGAGTACAGAGAAGGAAAAAAAGTTAACTCAAAAATGAAAAAAATAAAAGTAAAAAAGGACAATGTACAGTGTATACACTGTGAAGGATCAAGAGAAAAAGTACAGAATGAAGAACAGAATGACGATGGAACGAAACATATATGTGGAAAAAAATAATAATAGAAGAAAAAATAAAGGTTGAAAGGAATAGTCTAAAGAGAGGCGAATAGGACTTTTTTTTTCTAATTCCGTCCATACTCAATGATAGCGGCAAGTGCATAAGATTATTGTGCGAACTCTCGTTACAGAGACTTCCCGGTTGATAAAAAAATGGGTGTATGTGTGTATGTATGTATGTATGTTAGTATGCAGTGGCGATTTTGTTGGAGAAGTTGTAAAAACTTCTAGCGAGCGGGTACTTTCACCTGCTTATAAGGACATTTACAGTGATAGTATTAAATGTATCTAAGAAAAGTACATTCCGAGCTATTTACTCTTTGTAGAAATAGTTATTGTGCAATTGTATGCACTGCGTGTATTTTTAAATTGAAAAAAGGTTTTAGTGATAATAGTGTCACACATTGTGTTCTGAATAAACTGTAATACAAGCACAAAAGAAGAAAAATTTTAACGAAATGCATTCGAATGTTTCATTGTATTGTTGTGGAAGTAGTTAGGTTTTAGGGAAAAGTAGTGCTTCGAATTTCAATAATACTTATGCGAAGAAAAATAACACAATCAAAAGCTTCGGAATCATTAAAAGTAGAAAAAAAAAATTTTTTTTTTATCGAAAGTATACCCAGACAACAATATGATGTCTTATGACGTTTTTAAGATCAATTTAACATAGTACTCGGATCTTAAAGAGGTCATGTTGTTGGTTCGGTAAATATTTAAATCAGGACTTTCTTTGACATTCTGATGTTTGTTTATAGGTTCAAAATTTTAAATTTCAGCAAATAAATCGACGGCTCCATCTTTCATCAATTATTCATGTAGTATCGATTAAATCAATTTATTTCGAGAGGAACTTGATAAGTTTATTAATCAAATTCATTTTCCATGTCATGCTGAAGTCAAGTTGACAAGAAACTTCATAGAAGAGATTCTCGAGTGAAATTGAACTACCGACCTTATGGCTCTCACGTACTCACGCTATTACGGTGTGTTGATGTCTTGCAATTAAAAAACTTTTTTATATGGCCTAATACGTCCATATATATATACTGTAAAAAATCTAGAGGAAATTCGGAGTGAATATAAATTTTAATCCGAATTACTTCCGAGTATGTATCTTTTAGATTAAATTTAATTTTCATTTGGTTGAAATAAATTTAATATGTTAAATTACTAACACATAATTTCAAACATTTATCTGAAATTTCAGTTTGTAAATATTAATTATTTAAAAAAAAAAAATTAACTTTGAAACGTTGAACACAATTTTAATGAAGATTTTTTTTTTCAAGTGGGGTCAATGAATCGTTTTATAAAAAGTGAAAAATAATGAATTGTTACGTTTAATTCAATAAGATTAATTGATTGTTACTTAATTGTTACTGAATTTATTTAATTACTTGAATGTTACTGAAATTAATTGACATATAGCAATTTTTAGGATTTCGTAAAAAGTAAACGATTGTTGAGAAAACTTATTATTGTCGAGAAAATACTACCTGTAAAAATTACAAAAAAAAAATATTGATTCAAGTTTTATGAAATGGTAAAAATTATTATTTGCGAAGGTAATATTTAGATCTCAGCCAAGAAATAAATAAATCAATGCTCAGGTTATTCAAAATCCGTAATTTATTTGATGTCTAAATTATATCAAATTCCGCAACATTTCGTTGATAATCTCAACTTCATCAAGCGTCTTCGAATCACATGGAAAATTATTCTCCGTAAATTAAATTTTATCTCAAAATCCATGACGAACCTATAATTGTCATTTGAATATATGGCAATTATTATCAACAATAAAATTAATATTCTTATTTAATATGCAGACTATTAGCAACCACGTGTCTAACTTTCGCTACTTGCCAAAACAATGCATGTTTATTTGGACTTTGATGTCTATACGAATTTATTCGAAGACGCCTGATGAAGTTGAGATTATCAACGAAACGTTGCGGAATTTGATATATTTTAGACATCAAATAAATTACGGATCTTAAATAACCTGAGCATTTAGTTATTATTTGTATTGAAAGAAACGAAATAAGGTAAATTAATTTTTAAAATCTGTAAATACGCATTTTATAATTTTAAAACGAATAACCATTACTTTTTTATCACTATCGAATAAAAAAAAATAAAGAATTCACTTCGGATGGATTAAATGAAGTAAAAAATAATTTAGTCCAAATTCACGTCGCAAATTTTTATGGTTTTTTGTACTAGATCCAACATGCTCGCTTCGCTCGCCATCATTCATTCAGAAATCCCGCCACTACCCCAGTCGACCAATCAACAACGATATAAAATAGTCACAGAAGTGATGTAAAACGATACGACATTCGGCCATCAACTTTTTAGAAGAGGATTCTTTTAAAGGCACATCCATGCAGGGCCTGATTTTTTTTTCTTTTTAAAAAAAGTTTTCATTTTAATCCAAGAAAACACAAATAATTCGGTTGTTCAGCTTAAAAACTGAATAAAAAAAACTTAAAGTATTAAAGCATTTAACGTAATTGTAGATGGCTGGCTACACATGGTAGATTTCACAATTTGCTGATAGTTGAACTTAATTAAATTAGACCTAATATATTTTAAGAGACAATATGGATGTTAAATTAACACTAAGCATTATTCTAGATGATTATAAACAGATGTAAATTGCAATGGAATTGAATATACAGGTAACTGACAAGGAAATTTGCCCTGCTAGGCAATATATCAGTATATCAAAACATTTTTCCATTGTCTAATGACAATTTTTATTCGTAGCTTTAATTCTCAAACAAAAAACTTGAAATAAAATTAACTTATAATTTATAATTATAATTTATAATTACAAAACGGAAAAAGAATGGTAGAAGAATAATTAAATCTGAAGCCTTCATTTATTGCAACGTGGAACGGTTGTATGAAAAAGAAAAAATATTTGTTTAATGTTAAATTAAAAATGAATTTATGTTGAAAAAACCTAAGAAAAATAAGTTAATTCATATAAAATTTCATTATTTGCTTTTTCTCTGTTTGTCGTTACTTTAGTTCTATGACTTTTTTTTATTTTGTATTATAGTACCCACCACTTTGGGTACTTCATTTTAATTTTGTCCTACAACGACCTCATTTACGTTGTGTCCAAAGTCTCTGGTCGTTTTTCTCGATTTGCTCGATGGGTTTTTTTTTTTTCACTCTCTCACTCTTTGTCCATTACCAGCGCCTGTTTACACATTTTTATTACTTTAACCACACAACAGCAATATCATCAAAAAAACAAACAACTAAACCTGTGAATAAATAAATTTAACATTCAGATAAATTGACCCGACACTAACACAAATAAAACAACCAGAGCTGGTAAAATTAATTAATGAAAGTAATTTGCTGTGTATATTTATTAAACAATAAATTTCATTTCAGCTGTTGAAAATAAAATGTTTGTGATTGATTGATTGATCGCTATTCAAAAAATAAATTGTCAATTCTCTATGCTCAGTTGTAATAACAATTTAAATGTATTTTTTATCATGAATTTCATGTACTTTATTTGAGAACTGAATGACCTTAAAATTCTTAGAATCTAAAAAAAAAAAAAATAAATAAAATTGCAAAAATGAACATCAAAAATGTTCAATAGATATATTTTATTTTTACGTTAATCCTTTGATATTTTTTTTTTTTTTTTTACGAATGAGTGAAAATGTTTTTTATTCTAATTTCATTGAAATTCGAGTGCAGTATTAAAAAAACAAGAGGCTGACATGATGACAAACATTATCATTATTTTAAAAATAATGATTATGATGACAATAACGATGATTATAAAAAATTTAAAGACGAATCGTCATCATCATATCAATAATGATTATAATTATAATTATGATGATAATAACAATAATCATAACGAACTTAATGACAAATTATTATAATCATAACAATAATAATCATAATGACAAAAATAATAACCATTATGAACTTAATAACAAATTATAATCATCATGCCAATGGTCAATAATGATGGTCATAGCGAAAATTATGATAACAACAATAGTAATAATAATCATCATCGTAATAGACTTAATAACAAATGATCAATATGGTGATAATAATTATCATAATCGTGATCATGACAATAAAAATCATTATTATGATGACGAAAATCATGATCATGAAGATAGTAAGCATAATCACTATACCAATGATAATAATGATAAAAATTGTTACGTTCCGGTTATCTCACGGGTTTGTAAGTAACCAGTAGAACAACTAGAGCTGGAGATTAAGATGATATGACCTCTAGAGTCGTAAGTACACAGCGAAAAAAAAAATAGGGATTTTTCCAATGTTAACGTTATGGCAATTCATGTCATACCGTCCATAATCTGCTGGATTTTTAATTTTTTCGAAATGTAAAGCAATATTTGAAGAAAATTTCTTCGAATTTTTTTTATCACAAACCGGCTGTATAACACTGTTTTATTTATAAATTATCTGAAATTGCTCGGATGAGAAAATTGTTATGTAAATTTGTAATTATTAAATTAAGTTACATAAATTTTAGTGATAAATGAATTTTTCGTATGTCACATGGATATTTCTATCATGTTAACATTGGACAAATTTCTATATTAAAATAGGAATTTTTAATTTTAGAAACTACTTCGGTGAATTTAATTAATAACTGGATTTATTTAACTATTTAAAATATACTGTCAGTATACATGGTTTGACAACTGCCGTCAAGTACATAATGATAATTGACGTAATTTAATTTAATAGTCTTACGACAAGAATTAATCAAGAAGAGTCTTAAGTTCGTAACTTAAAGATCAAGAAGAGCCTTGGAAGCCCCTTGAACTACCTGTGCACCCTGCTTATATCCCCTCGTATACGGGCCGTGCCTTATAAGAAGTAGGGTTGCGTATTAGGCCCCGAATGTTCTATTCTTTTCAGTTGATGCGCGAGTAATAAAATAATTAGAATCAACTATTATATTTACTTGTCCCAAGACTATATAGTTGTCACAAGGAAATATTTGAAAAAAACTACTTAAATAAATTAATTTATTTGTTACAAATATTTATTTTTTTCTGTGTAATTATTGTTATCACTATTATTAATATTATAATGATTATAATTATAAAAGGTAATTTAATAATATTTATCTCCATTGTTCTCGGCAAATTGTTTGTACCGTGAGCAAATGAAATGTTGAAAATGGTTTATTAAACAATAAACTCTATATATTCCAGGTATGGCATATACAATAAATAGTATGCCTTCATTACGACTTGTTTCTCTCTTGATAACTGCAAATTATAAACCAGTATGTAAGAACAAGGAAAACATGAACTCGATCCTTTTTCATCCAATTAATAAACTGAAGACCATTGACTTGCATGTTATAAATGGATAATTAAATGCATTCACAGGTCTACTATTGGAATAAATATTACCAAAAGTAATTATGAAATTATAACAATAATGTAATTGTTGAACGTGAGCTGAAATTGAAACTTATTGAACCGTATTACAATTTAAATTAATTTAGCAACTAATTGAATTGATTAGTCACACACATACGCATACTATTTTGCATTGTAATTATTGATGATGATATCATACATGTTGAGTGCAATTACGTGAATCACTAGAGTGTGTAAATAAATGGATGGTACGAGTGATTAAAATGATAAAAAGTAGAGCGCGGACATTTTTTATTAGATAACAAGAATAATTAAAATACTCATCTCGGTGGAGAAAATTAATGATTAAATATTCCTTCATTTATATTTTTTTCCGGGAAGATCTGCGAGGCAGCTATGACCTATGACACCGAGAAGGATGAGGAAGACGACAATGACAAAGGGTGAGGCGAAGGGGTAGGTGAAACCGGGTTAAATTCCAACGTAAGTACGGTCGCGAGGTTTCTCCAGTACCAGGTCGAGCATTTTGTACGATCGTGGTATGGCAAACGGTTAACTTCCGGCGGACTTTGTGCTTCCGCGTTTGTTTCCGTTTGTTGTTTCCGCTTTTAATACCTCGTTGGCTTGCTGCCTAGATGCGATCCCACTCGGACGAGAATAAGCCTTTCTTTCATTTACCGAGCACAAATAGAGGAATTGAGGACGTTAATGTCCCTCTGTAAAATCAATCATTTTACCACTTTTCTGCTTTTGTCATTTATTCTGTCACTGAGTAAAGAAATTAAGCTCAGTAATTGAATTGTTTCAGCTGACATTTAATAACTATCTAAATTTGTGACAGTGAGTCAATCATCGTAACATTGGCCCACTTTCGAGTAATTCTCTATTGGATGGATCGAAGCTCTACAGAGTAATGGATAGTTTTGACTCCATAATTTCTTGTGTCAAGTTTTTAATTATAGTTTTTAGAAATTCATAGTATATTACACCCCTTGGGAAGGAAAATAAGAAAAGCCTCAGATCACATGTAATTGTTGGCCGAGGCGAAGCCGAGGTCAACAAACATGTGATCTGAGGTTTTCTTTTTTACTTCCTAAGGGCTGTATACTATTTTTCGCCTCGACGGAGGCGGAAAGCGGCATTTTCGTTTAGTGCAGCGGGAGGAAAATTGACGCTTTCCGCCCGGAGGTGAGAAAAATGATTTTCATTATGACTGTAATGATGATTTTCATGACCACAATCACCAAAGTCATTAATATCCGCAATGATAATCAAGGTGACTATCACAATAAATTCTATTTCCGTAAAAATGATCATGGTGTAGGAGAGGGGGGACTTAAGCGGGTAAGCTAACGAAGAAGGCCTAGAAGTTTTAGTTTTTCTTCGACTTACTAACGAATATTATTATATCCGACATAGTAGTGATCGAACTTCAATATTAGATAGAAATATGGTCTTAGTTTGGGCCTAAGAATTTTTTATTAATAAAAAATAAAAACTGTTTAAAAACTCGCTTTGCCCTACCCCTTAGCCCAAAGTGGATAAGCACTACAAATAGATGAATCTAATGATAAAACTAATTTTGATAATAAAATTGTGAATTTAGCTAACATAAAAAAAAGATTTTTAGGCATTACAATCATTCAAATAATGATCTTATTTTTATTTCATTAATTTTAAGCAAAATAAACATTTTTCTATTGAAATTGATAATAAGTTTTCAATCAAGAACGTATTTCCGCTTTTTTCTTATATTTACGTATTACCTGATAATATTGTATGACAAAATAAATATAGAATTGGATCAGAGCAGCGCAAGTAGGTACCCACTTTGCCCTACCCGCTTTGCCCCAGTACACGTTTTTTTGCTAAACAATTGTAAAATCAAAAATACAAAAGTAACCGTCCAAACTTGTAACGTCCTTTAGAGCTAAATGGTACCAAAGTAATATGGTTTCATCAATATTATCATAAGTGTAATAGTGTTCGAATCATCTGATTACACATTCCATTCGTAATTTTAACAAATTTAGCAATTTCTTTATTTTGTATTTTGTTACTTTTCGTCAAAACTTGAACACCCAATCAGAACTTTCAAATACTCAGGAGTGTTCCCATGATCACTACAAATGCATACTTTGACATTCGCACTCAATGTCACAATAAAACAGCACCTACCCGCTTTAGGCTACCTTCCCCTACATCAGTAATATTTACATAAAATTCTTTAAATTAATTTCTTTGCAAAATTAACATTAATGAGATATTAGCTAGTTAGATTAACTGAGATTGTTATAATATCACAAGTATAAAAATGTAGTTTTTTGAATTTTTTGTCGGTACAGTCCATTCGAATTAGGCATAAGTTTGAGTAACTGTTCATAAATAGCTATACGGACTATATTTTAATAAAAATTTTTTTGTTATCGTGTTAAATAAAAAATTATTACGTGACTGAAAAGTTGTTACGGACGACATCTCAGATAGCTCAATACAAGTGGAAGAGCCCTTGTTGCGTAACCAGAAGATCCAGGTTCGATTCCTGGTCCGGGCTGTCAATTATTTTTTCTATTTTCTGAGTTGAAGAAAATTAAGATGACTATTAAGCCCGTCCTGAGTCGAAATCTCCAACGTTTCCAACGTCTCAAACGCGATTCCAACGTTTGAGACGTTGGAAACGTTGGAAAAATGTTGGAGATTTCGATTCGAGGTATTTAACTAAAAATACTTTAAAGAACTATAAATTAAGATTCAATATAAGTTATAAATAATTTTAAGTATGAAAACTTCAATTAAATTATACTTGGGTATAATAATCCTCTATTTGATTAATTTATAATTTCCATGATTTCATTTTTAAAGAAATGAATAAAATGAATTAAAATTGAATAAGAAAAAGGTAATATCAAAGTAAAGTTATTTTGATTAACTGCGAATCAATGAATCAAAAGAAACTAATGAGACTAAAGATATTAAATTTCTCGACTCAGATGTAAACAATTGGATTGTACAAATTGAAATAAAATGAGTTTTCAATTCCGTGCCGGTTAAGCTGATTCTTATTGAAATAAAATCGCTTAATACTTCCGTAAAGAATCGATTACTGTGAAAATAACTTGTTACATTTTATAAGTATTTTTAACGGATTATTTATACGTTATTATCGATAAAGTATAAACGTATTTAGCTCGCCGTAAGGCAGATCATTATTTTGTGAAATTACTAGTTTTGTGATTATCCTCTAGTAAAGTTTAATAAAATATTAACGGGTGAAAGGTCATAGGTCGTTAATTACATTTGCGAACCACTTTAGCTAGCAGTATGCTGAAAGGATGAGAGGGTTTAAAAATGAGAGAAAGAGATAAATAAAGTCACCGGGTAACAGAGAAAAGAGTTAGCGAAATTTTTTTCCTTTTTTTTTTACCCTTATACCCACTTTTTTATAAAAGAAAAAATTTTCAGCATTTAATTAACTTACTTTGAACTTTTTCAATTAACGATAGATTTCAAATAAAAGTTATAAATTAAAATTTTTAATTGCCTTCTTTTACAAATTAATTTATACATTTGTTGATGTATTCATGTAATCAGCAGTGTTTGATTTTTTAATCCTTAATTTTAATTTTATTTTCATAAATACTGATATAACTTCGATAAAAATAATAAATGGGTTACTTTATTTTTTTCTTGTTTCATTTTTTGATTAAAATAAAATTCTCGCAAACTCACGCTGACCAAGTAGAAAATTTTCTTTACGATCATACCCAGTCGAGCTTTTATCCATTAATTTTACCAACAAACCCACCAACAGAAGCCGTGCAAGCCAAGAGAACTTGAAAAGAAACATACAAGTTTAAGAAATGGAGAAAAATTCAATGTAATGAAAAAAAATATCTTTTTTTTTTTTTTTTTTAATCAGTATTTTTATTTATTTGAACTAAGAAATTTTCTACGTGATCTTAAAATGTTTCACCATAGAGTAGAGCAGTAATTATGCAAAAAAAAAAAGTTACTGGGTTAACTAGAATTATTTTTAATTTTTCCAATGCAAGCTACTAGTGCTTTGAGGATAACCAGAGTCATACAAAAAGTGGATTATAATTACGCTCCTGGCTATCTAAACAAGCAATTTAATGGCTGAGTAACATCGTTGGGCCTTGACACACAGCAACACCTTCGATTGAGTGGAAAATTTGTTGAACATATAATGCGATGTACATGTGCACACAGCATACAACATACAACATGTATAATCAATTTAATATCGTAGGGTTGTTTATTTTTTAATTATTCACCAAGTATGTGAACTTAATTTTGACTCACTGATTATTAATTGTGCAAAAACAGTATTAGTGTTCTAGCAAACACCCGGGGTATCTAGTTAACTAGAGGTTACACGTATTTATAGACAGCGTAATAAGAGTAGAAGAGGTTACAAAGAGCTTGTTAAAGATACCGCGCATAACGTGTCATGAGAGTGGAAATTACTGTATTTTTTTTAACGCTAAATTTTATTATTATTTTTATTACCATCGTGCTTTTTTATCAAGTACTCGTACTTTATGTAAAATGTTGCGTGTTTTTTAATTACAATTAACTTTAATGAAAGTTTGTTTATTCGTGATTAATTAGCAGTAAGTCGATAAACTTAATCCTAAAAAGTTTTATGATTTAGTTTCGGAAATTTGATTAATCATTGGGAACTTTGATTCATTTTTTATGAATTTAAATTTAAGAAAACATTAACAAATTAGCAAATCATCATTAAAAGTTAAAATTATATATTGATAGAAGAATCAATTTACTGCCAATTAATTTATTTATTTTAAGAAAATTCCTTAATGAAACGTAAGCAAATTTCCATAATTTTTAGGCGGTTTCTGATCGCCTGTAAATCAATAACAGACCTTTTACAAATTTGATAACAGTAATCGCTATCATAGTAACAATAACAATAATAACAATATATATATTTATATTATTTTATTCATTTCCTCGAAGATTCTCTACTCTCTTAAAAAAAAATCAGTGGAATTTCACTGGTTCACCAGTGGAATTTCACTGATTCTAACTAGTGAATGCAATTTCACTGATGAATCAGTATGTGCTGGTATGTCCACTGGCTTGAAAGTATATACAGTAAAAATTTTTTTGTCATTTTGTTGAGTGTTAAAATTTGTGTGTTGAATATTACGATCTAGTGTGTAGAATTAACATTGTCATGTGTTGTTTTAATAATTTACATTAACATAAATATAAATTATGGACGATATTTTTAATTATTATTATTATTTATTTCTAATCAATATTATTTTAATTTTTTCATTAATATAATTTTCGTCATATTTATTTTTATTTTATTTTTTATTTATTCAGATTTAAATGCCAAGGCAAAAGCCAAATGGCAAAAATATAAAAATACAATGATACAAGTACTATGTAAGACTATAAACACCGTCATTTACAAAAAAAGAGAAGATGCAATATTAAATTATAAATATTAGTGTAACTAGAAATATTCATGAGTTTAAACACTAGATTTTGTGTAAATTAGTTATCTTATAGATCACATATAATATTTGTAGAACTCTGGTTCTTTGGTTCCTATGTTTCCCTAAGTTCAAGGTCGTAGAAAAAATCAAAAGCTTTAGATTTGAATGCCTCTATGCTGAGTGAGTTAATAATATCCAGTGGTATTTCTCGCCAAAGACGTATTGATGAGATTAAAAAAGAGTGCTCATATACTGCTGTTGAGGAACTTGGTAGGCTGAATGAGATATTATTGTATTTTGAAGCCAACCTTTCTGATCGCCTGATGTCTTGTGACTCTTCAATAAAGAGACACCTTAAATATTTAGGCTCTCCAGAGCTGAATAGTTTCTTATTAATCCAATCATTGTTTTCATTTTTCATTTTACATATCTTATGAACCATGCTTTTCTTTTTTTCATTGATTCGATATTTTTTATCCAACACATTATTGTAGAATAAAAAAAATTACAATTAATTTATACCTCAATCTTTATTCTTCTTCTTCAGACTCTATTTTGATTGTAAAATTTGGTAATAGAGCAAAAGAAAAACATTTTAACCTACTAGAAACGACTGCAAGAGAAAATTTCGTTAAGCTATAATGTAAGATATATGATTTTTGGTTAAATTATAAAAAAAATATATGCAAATTAAAGCTTATTAAAAGAGCTTTAAGATAAACTTGAAACATTTTTTGTAAATTTTTTTAATCAAAAGTTATATAAAAAATAAGAAGTAAAAGTTTGAATTTTCATCATTTTTACAACTATAAAATGCTATAACTCATGAACTAATTTACCGATTGAGCTCAAATTTGAACTTGACTTTCGTATCCGTCTGAAGATTAAGTATGTTGAGTTTGGAAAAGATACATTATGAATTGAAGACGTTATCATCCGGACAAGCCGCGTTATATCGTATATATATACATACATATATAAAGTTTTGAACTGCATGTATTTTCTGAACCAACTCGATGAACTAAGTCAGGAAATAGTACAATTTTTTGCAAGTTCCACCATGAGGACAAATGCAATAGTTAGATTTCTATGAAATCTACTAATAGTTAATACTGTTCATTTTGAGAAAAATTTTTTATTTTTTTATTTCAAACCAAATAAACTTTACATCATGAAGAAAATTACTATAGAAAAATTTTGATCTCTTCAGTTAAGAAATTAAATTGTTGAAAATTTCAATCAATTTAATTTGTAATTATAACAACACTATTTTTTAAAATAGATTTTTTCTTTCAGTGCACTTGCATGAAAAACACGTTTCGCTTCAAAAGATCTTTAATTGGCTAAAATAAGCCCTGATTAAAAAAAAATAAAATCAACTGGTCAATATTCCAAAAATTTTTTGAACTAACTTTGATATCTCACTTTGCCCCAATTTTCTTGAAAAAATAAACGGGAATGCTTCTAATCCATTAGACCTACACACTATTATTCTAGATGAATCATCAAAATTTAACACCGTAAAATTGTGATATCATTTTATTATGTATTACAAATATCATGAGTGGCTACATTTCGAATTTTATCATTGACATGTTTAAGCTACGGAAACTCATAGATTATGATGTATATATTACAATTGGATGTAATTTCATAAATGGGAATGCCGATGTTTACTCACCGAATGACGTTAAGATTTTGTTCCTAAAAATGACCTACTACGCGATGTATATTTGTTTAGTGCGTGAACGGATATACATATACAACTTTATCCCTCGAAGGAAACTAATAATAGTTAAGATACAAAATAAAACTGGGGCGGAATTTTAGGGAAAATTCATATATATATTTATACACAATACAGCTTATTCATTTTTTTCTTTTCAATTCCCTCACTTGTTATTCTTATTATTTTATATAGTTCATATACGCCTACATTTTATTTCATGACATCATGCATAAATAAATATATATGTATATATTTATAAAAAGAGCAAAACAAGATACAGCAGATAACGTTAACTTTGCCGTATTTACGTTGCTGTGTATGATCTCAGGATCTATTTATCTCGCCACATAAACTTGGAGCGGTTGCCTCCCCTTTCTCATTCCTCCCCACTTTACTTCAAGATTTTTCTTGTACCAAGTTTAAGTTTTTTTTCACTTGTCGCTTCGATGGCGTATCGGAGAAACTTGGTACGTAACTTTGAAACCGCGACAGAAATTCCACAAGCAAAATTACCCTATTGCTATATATCTTGCGCCTCAAGTCTCATACCTTATAACCACATGCCACAAAAGATCGGCAAAAAATATCCAAGGATAAAAATAATAAATTAAACTTTATACTACCGTTTAAGGTACTTAATCTTTTTACGGCCATTTAACGGATATCGTTTTCACGGTTTTGGTTTTTTGGTTTAATCAGGATATTAAACCTATTTGATAGGCTATTTTTACAGGTTGGATATTTATGGAAAAATTTTTTTACATCGTTTAATATAACTAATTTTTATATCGAGCCTCATAAGGGCATATAAATAATAATATATGAAAGTATTAGATCATATTAAAAGAAATTACAATAGCTATGTTGCACGGAAAAAAAAAAGTGGAAAAATTAAATTTATAACTCGGATTTATTACAGTTTTAAAAACCAACCAAATTTTTCTAGTGTGACACTAAAAATTATGTTATTTTTAAGATATATAACTACCATTTCAGTTTCATTCAAAAATTGTTCCTGTTTAAAATAGTAAAAAGTTCCAATCTTAAAATATCGTCATAACATTTGATAATTCTCACTAATTTCATGTAAGGTACCCACGGGTCATAAGGCCTAAGTGATAGAAATTCTATTTAAAATAACCGATTCCGATAAAGACTTCTCTAGTAGAAGCGTCTAGCATAGAAATGTCGCTATAAGTTTATAGAGTCACGATACAAAGTTCCATGACTTCTATATTTCATCATCCGTCATATACTAAAGTAACGCAGAAGAATTCCTAAAAAAAGATTTGAATAAAAGGTAAACATTTTTTATAATTTTATATTTAATAATTTAAAATCATTGTTCTAATTTTTATCAATATCTTAAAAAGTATTGTTGCTCAATTTAAGTGATGATTGATCTCTAATACCAATTTTATCAAGTATAGTATAACTATTTCCAGTATGTATAACCCGCAGGCCTTATTACCCTACCGTAGTAAAATAGGGCCTATTCGCAAGGTTTTTGAAAAAATTTATGTTGGATTCTCTGAACAAAAATAAATCCAAGTTATAAACTTTTAGTTTTATATTTTGGATATTTTGTTCTTAGAAATATTTATTCTAGAAAAATAACGTATATTCTTTTATTAGTTTTTAAATGTGAAAAACACATTTAAAGCACATTTGTGCAGCTAGAATAAGAAAGCCAGTATAGGCTTGATTTTATGACCTTAGGTACTTGAGTTGTACAAAGGACTCCTTATTTTTCACTATACAGTACAACCAAATATTACGTTCTTAGTTAAGAAGAAAAACATGTGTTTTTTAATTTTAAATCCCAGGTTGGCCTCATTAGGGAGTCGATAGACCCCAGGTGAGCCAGTTTCTAGGCTCTATCTTAAATTTTGAGATTATTGTTCGGGTTCAATTAAATCAAAATACAAAATTTCAATTAATTAAATATATTATAAAAATTCAAATAAACTAGATGGAGTCAGTCGGTCTCCGGACGTACGTCTTAAGTTACTCTATGGTAGAATAGTCGTCAGAGTCCAACTCTGACGCTGACGATTAGGCTGAAGCTCGACGACACTGTTATCGGAAGCGATTTCCGTTACCTTACGAAGCAGTTTTAATTCTAGGAATTTTTTATACTTAATAAAATAAATTCATTTTTGTTAATTTTTAAACTGAAATTTAGTGGGAACGTTACAGCGATCATTCATGATCGGGCTTGGTCAAGCATGGCCATGCACGATAACTTTTTCCGTGACCAAAATCAATACCAGATACGCTACCATGATAAATTTAATTCGTAATGTTCTAAAAGTTTGAAAATTCGATAAGAAAATTATTATTATGTTATAATTTTTTATACACTGACTCAAAATTCAAGTCTCTTTTTCCTCAAGTATAAGTACTAAAAAGTTAATTTTATTTGATTTTATGTATTACGAAAAAGTTCAATTTGTTTTACAACTAATAGATATAAAAAAAAAAAAAAAAAAAAAGTATTGTTGATATCAGTGTACCCAGTTTTATCGAACGAGTTTTCTTATGGTCAAAATGTACATTGTGATTACCAAAATACTAGTATATTTCTCAGAGCAATATCGACACGGAAAAGAAATTGCGGCAAATCCAACTACACTTGGAGTAGCATTTACTACAGGACGGACTAAAGTATATATATACGCTATAGTTTGTTTACGGATGATTTTCATGTACATCAAATCCAACTCCAAGTGCGGTTGGATTTACCGCACTTTTTCTTCCGTGGAGTTTAGTTTGAGATCCACAGGAGTGGAGAGAAAGGAGTCAATTGAACCATAGGGCGATTCTCAGCATAAGAAATATTGTGAGTGGAAAAAAAAAATTCTTTATTATTGTCGAGAATCAGGAGCTCAAACTGTGAACCTTATTCTTCCCATGAAGAGTCCATTTATTCTTGAAAAAATTTATTTATTTAAAATTTTTCACTCTAGTGCAACATTCAATACTAAAAACTGCAATAATTTATATTGAAAAATAATTAACTTGATTCAAGAGAAAAATTCTTGAATCAAGAAGGTCATATTGCAGAATTGTTTATCTTGATTTGAGTATAGAAAAATACTTGAACTGAGAAATTTTACTTGATTTAAGAATTTTTCGTTTTTATTCAAGACAATTAAATTTTTGAAATGATTTTCTTGGCACAAAAAATTTTTTCTTGAATCAAGTTAATTTATTCTTAAGTGTAATGACTATTTTCCGTATAATTTTTCCATGCGTATAGGATCATATCGGAAAAGTTTTTTCACGGATAATAAACGGTTTTATTGTTGCTTGTCGAATGAAACAATAACTAATTTTTCTTGCAGTGAAAAATGTCCCACGATAGCCATTAAAATGATTATTAACGTTAGTACAGCCTTACAAAAAAAAATACTCATCATTACTTACTTCAGTATCGTATTTTTTTGGCGACAGTAAAGTAAATTTAAAAAAAACTTATTCAACCGTAAATAACAAAAAAATTACTTCAAAAGTGAGATCAGTGAGCTGTGAACAGTTAGCGGGTCATATTTCAACGAAACTCACCTTTTGACAAACGAAATCGATTTATTGCGTGTTCATGAGAAAAAAACGAGTCGTTCTCAACGCAACCTAATGAACACCATAAACAAGAAATTCCCAGAGGTAAAAGCGTTAAACAAACAAAAAAAAACTAGTTAAACATTCCCCCAGATAATTTTGTACAGTTTGCATTTTTTTTCTTTTTTTTTTTTTTTGTTTTAAATAACTTTCGACCAGAAAGGTATCGACAGTCTAAGTGAAACCTTTTCACGCTTACTAAAAGAATAATAAAACCAATTGAAGAATAAGAGCTCAGAAGTCTTTTTAGATCAATTTAAAAAGTTTAACCTGCAAGCTGATAAAAGTTTTTTACGTTTGTATCGTTCTAAGGTCTGTAGCCTGGTGTTTCATTAATATATATATAAAGTTTAGTCGACTTAAATCGATTTAGATAGCCTGTTATATTTCTGCACTAGTAATGATGTTCTCCGCGGTGCTTATTTTTATTTTTATTAAAAGCCGAAGTAATGGCTCTTTAGGGATCAGTATCAGTCGATTCGATGATAAAGCCATAGGGAACTACCAACTATTCCGCACAAAATTCACTGTAATTATAGTTAATGCTGTTATTAAGTTTCTTGGTAAGTGTGACGCTAAGGATGATTTAGAACTTTTTTGCCGTAGGTTGCTCAGTTAAGTAATGTGGAATTTCTTTTTATACGTATGAGAGTTGAATTCCAACTTATGTATGATATCAGAATAGATATTAATTTTACATGCTATTAACCGCGAGCACGCGAGAATGTTTATTTATCGCCTAAAAATCAAGATTCCGACGTTCTGTCACATTGAATTATC
The DNA here is from genome assembly GCA_000956155.1 of Cotesia vestalis. NCBI lineage: Eukaryota > Metazoa > Arthropoda > Insecta > Hymenoptera > Braconidae > Cotesia > Cotesia vestalis. The sequence goes on from JZSA01002285.1 coordinate 21,439, forward strand.
TCTGATAGTCATGTTGTATGCATGAATGATATTAAAATTTTATTTAATCGATTAATTGCTATTTTAAATGAAAAGTGCTTTAACTTTTTGTAGTATACATTTTTTCAGTTTTTATAAAGGGGGTAAATGCGAAAACTTTTGAAAAAATCAATTTTTCGACTCAATTTATTACATGCATTAAGCGTGAGCGTAGGTATGCTTTCCTCTCATCTAAAAATCAAGATCCCGTGTTTCGTCACAATAATTTGTAATTGACAGTCATAAAATGCATGTAAATGCTACAAAAAGTATACTGTCAGATAAAAAAATAATCACTGATCATTTAAAAAATTTTTTTTATAACTATTTTTACATAATTACATAAAAAAGTGGTTTTTAAGTGCTTGTAGTTTACATTTTCACAAATTACTGTCGGGGTAAAGACTAGAACTTAAAAAAAAATCAAATTTCAGACTCGTTTTTTTTTTTTTTCATAAATTCATTATTTATTTGCAAACACAAGGAATACAAAACTGTAGCTTGAAACCGTTTCGTCTAATTACAATAAATTTTTTTCGGTTGGTCTTGAGAGAAATTTTGTTGCCTTTTAACAGCCATATATTATTTTTTTTTCTAAATACAGCTTGAAGGCAGCTTAAACTATATCCATACTATAGCATCATAAAGAATGCCGGTACTGTAGCCTTGAATTTTTATTTCTCTAATTCACGCGGAAAAATTCAAATGAACTTGAGATAAATTATACTTTTACTTTCAATCAATTTTTTTTTCTTTCTGTGATAAACATGTTATCTACTTTGGAAAATTAACAAATAACACTAGCGCTTAAGGCATGCACATTTGGATTTACTAACTTTTTTTTTTTAATCTTCTCATTCAACTTATGGGAAGTTCTTAAATGAAGATTGCAGCTTGATGTTATTTGTTTAGTTATAATTGATTTTTTTCAGCTGGTAGATGGGAAAAATTCCTATTCTTCAAGCAGCCATACATAAAAATTTATTTCTAAAGACAGCTTATACTATACTAAATTGTCTCGCCAGCTGACCGTCGGTAGTACACACTAAAATTGCACAACTCATAATGCGAAGGATCAGAGAGTGCTTTAAATTTAAAAAATTCTTTTCGCTTTATTTTGGCAACTATTTTTATTGTTATTATAAAACGGAAAAAATATTAAAGTGAATTGAAGAAATTTTGCCGTCCGACAAGTATGAAACCTGTAAACACTGTAACTTGCGACAAATTGACGAATTCACCTATAGTCACTTCATCATCATCTGGCATATTTTCGATATTGAAAGACACATTGCATTAATTTAAAAAAGTTTTTGCTGACACTGTTAATTCTAAAAGTATATCAGATTGTAATATTTTTAACAACTCGTTCATGTGACAATCTGCAATATTGGACTTTATTGCCCAAAATTGCAGTCTGGTTATTGTATCAACTCTTACAATTGCTTCCATTATTAAAATTAATTATTTCCTTACACCTTGATATGTTAACTACATAAATTCACAATTAATTTACACTTTATTACACTTTTTTAACTGCTCATAATATTTATTAACATAATTTCTATTCTTATAAGTTATTTAATATATAAAATAAAATACACACATACTAGCGTACACGGATATTGTTTCAAGCAATTCTTACGCATCAGTTGTAGGTGGCGCGATTTCTAGTTTTGCCTCGATGTCACTAGTGACCCGTGTAAAAAAAAAAGTTCCGGAAACATTCCGGAAACATTTCTCAGAAAAGTTCCGATTATGAGACGATCCGGAACTTTTGCGGAACTTTTGCGGAACTTTTTCGGAACTCTTTGGAAACAACATTAAAAAAGTTTACTTACAAATTTTTGAGTAACTAAAAATTTGAAATTCTTAAAATTTTTGAGGAACTTCTCCGGAACTTTTGCGGAACTTTTGCGGAACTCTTTAGAAACAGTATTAAAAAAGTTTACTTACAAATTTTTAAAAGTTTGTAAGTAAACTTTTTTAACGTTGTTTCCAAAAAGTTCCGAAAAAGTTCCGGAAAAGTTCCGGAGAAGTTCCTCAAAAATTCAAAGAATTTCAAATTTTTGGTTACTTAAAAATCTATAAGTGAAAATTTTTGTTTAATACTGTTTCTAAAGAGTTCCGGAAAAGTTCCGCATCGTCTCATAATCGGAACTTTTCTGAGGAATGTTTCCGGAGCTTTTTTTTTTTTTACACGGGGAGGGTCTAGTTTGTATCAAGGTGGCTCTCGGTTATTTCTACTAGGGTATTAGTGAAAACTTGGTGTATATTTAAACTTCACGTTAATCAATTTACGTATGAAACGATCGCTCAAGGCATGCATATTTTGGATTTATCAAAAATTTCTCTATTTTTATCGAAAAAATTTATGTAGAAACGTAACAAAATTTGCATAAAACGCGTAAATAGAAAAGTTTGATGTGATCCATAATGAAAATTCTATTTTTGATCGAGGTGCCATGACAATCTTGTGTGTTTATATATGACTACTTAATCAATTCATTTCAATCTATTAGATCAAGGACTTTTAGATTTTCCACTCTTTCCACAATTCAATTGTGCAGAAATTCCATTGTCATGTCATTAATGAAGGGTAGAGTTTCAATTGATTAACTCGGGATTGTCGATTGGCACTGATTTTATTTGATAAAGTTAACCTATTTTAGGAAAACCGCCATCGGAAAATTAAATAAGTTTTTTTTCTAAAAACTTTGTAAATAATAAAATTAAAAAAAATCTTGATAATCGTTCAAAAATTGTAATTAAAAATTTCAATGTGATTTTAATGAATAATTTTCAATTATGTTTTCGATAAATTGACAACCAATACGACGATACAATAATGAAAATTAAACAATGAGATATCAAAACACTTATTTCAAAATTAACTTGTGAACATTTGAGTCATGCCGAGATTCAAAAATTCCCGTGTTCTGCCGAGGGCATGAATGTCTCAATAAAAATACTTTTGCCGAAGTTAATGAAGCTGTCAAAAATTTTTAGCTGAATCAGTATAGAACTTCGCGCGCATGCATGTAAACACATACATTTTTAAAAGAGTGAAGCATCGGTATTTTGCTGAAATGCACAGTTCTAACAGATCGAAGATCGTATATTTTATCGAGGATACGGCTCAAGAGACTATTGAAATTTTTTGAAAAAGATTTTTCTTATAGAGATTAATTCTGTTTAGGTAATTACTTTCAGCAAACAATTTTGTATCATTGCAAGAATAAAATTCCAATTGAAAAATTTTTTGTTTAAAATTATAATACTTAATTTGTTTAGAATTTAATACTTAATACTCGTATGTGTGAATTCAACACTTTTTTGGGTTTAGGTAGTTAGGTCGTGCGAGCAAAATTTCAAGAAACCTTCCAAATTTATAAGATAAGTAATTGAATGCATAATCCACATGCTGTTAAGATTAGGAGACGATTTACCACTTCTAACCAAAGATAATTGCCATTAAAAATGACATTTTTTACACAGGTGGTGTAAACTCAGATTAAACTGTAAGTACGATATAGATAAAAAAAGTCAATTTCAGTTTCGAGAATGTTATTTTTTTTTTAAATGTCGAGAGTAAAGTACTACCTTAACGCTTCACTTATGAGGCGTGCAAAAGTCGAATACTATTGAGCAAATTATACAAGATGTGTTAGTGAACTTTGCCATTCAACTATTGTAAAAAATTACAGTCGGTTTTTTTAAAAGAAATTTTTAGGGAGGAAGAGAGATAGAACGTTGGACTAATTGGTACCTTTGCAGTATCCGAAAAAGGAAATCGGAATTTTCGACTTATCCGGGAATCGAACCCAGAACTTTCAGTTAGTAGCTAGAGACTCTCTCTCTCTCTAGGCTATCCGAAATGAACTACTATTGATGTTGATGTCCCTTAGCATTTACATAAATTTAGAGTCTAGTGCTGTGCACGGCCATCACACATTAATTGAAAAACATTACAATTTTATTATTATAAAATTTGTTATACTTCTATTGAAATGATAAAGAGGCAGCACTGGAAATTTTTATCTCTCACATTTTGCAATAGTAATATCGTCTTATTTCTAATCGAATTTAATACAATAATTATTCGGTGAAATTACGATAGTAAATTGTGAAATTTTGTGAATAAATTTGTGGTAAATTTTCTTTTAAATTATTTGACAATTAATAGTAATGAAAGTATAGTCCAGCTTTACAATAGTTGAATCGTAAATTTTCCCAGAAATTTTTTTTCGTGTGTATGAACTCGTAATTTTTACAATCATATCGATTCTAAGCACATTAATGATTTCTGACATTTGGATCTGATTGGAATGGAATTAAATGAATTGTCCTAATAATATGGATAATAACAATAATAATCATAATAAAAATAATGATATGAGTAAATTTGCATGATAACAGATAATGTACAGTGGATGCAAACGACTATTGGTATAATTTAAAACCGGATTTTCAATATGGATTATAGATATGATCAGACGAGAAATTTAATTAGCGAATCTTGGTTAATTTCCTCATCCAAGTCGATTGTTATCGGGCATCAAATACCAGGATTATCGATTGGGGAATTCGACGTAGTTGCTCTTTGTTCGTGCAATCAAGTCGAGTCGAATCGGGATCGGGAACGGGATGGGGTGTGTGCCGTATTTCAAAACCCCCTCTTTCTCCATTGTAATCCAACAACAGCTCAAGCTACCCTCGTGTATGAGTGGAGCTACACACTGTTCACTGTTCACTGTGTACAGCCTCTGCATTCGACTCTTCAGTGTGTTAACTTTGGCGGTACTATGACGCGGCATACTGAGCTACACCAACAGACATACAGATGAGCCAAATGTGACGGGTTTAATACACATAGTCCACAAAGTTGCCATGCATACCTTTGAATTGTCAAGTCGTCGCTTGCGGGCACTGTCTGTGTTAGTGTGTATGCGTCTGCGTCTGTATGCAACATTCAGCTCACTCATCTTTCATTCAAACTATGAGTAATTCTAGGCTCCAGCTTTATCTGTACCCAATGCTTTCTGGTTATCGGTAGTAGGTGCGGTTAGTTTCCAGGGCTATGCCACCTTCCAATATATACGGATTATCGAGACGAATAGCTAGGCATTCCAATCGGACATAGCCGCTTCCAATGTGAATTTGAATTCTAATCAGACGATTCTCAGAACTCTATTTACTTCTGCGTTTGCTGTATAAAGTTCCAATATCTTATCGACTCTTAAGTAAATATAAATATGTTTTCCATCCTAGCTTCACAATACTCAGGAAAAATCAGTTTTTTAGCTATCACTAAACACATATTATGACATGAAGACTAAAAAATGCTTCAATATTATTTTTTTCACTTTTCGGATTGATATAAATTTCTCAAACAATAATTATTTCTAATACGTCTTAAATTGAGATCATAAGATTTGTTCCTTCAACAGGTTATGGGTCTATCTCTACAACTTCTAAAAAATACAGCAAATCAATTTATTTACAATTTTTTCATCTGGCTTATACGAAAAACTGTATTGAAAATTGTGGCTCAACATTCTTTTGCTTAATTATAACTCTTGTATAGTCGTCTGGTCAGCTATAGTATATTTTTGGTTCCTCGTTCGACTCGCGGAAAAATAAATGCTATATTCGCGAGAAAATTTAAAATTAATTTTAACACAAATATAAATATCTTGTTTTAGCAGAACTCTGATCAGTATTTTTAATAAAAATTATTTTCAATTTCCCGCTAAAAAAATTGAAAATTGTTGTAACTATTTGTTTTTTTTGGAATAACTTTTAAACGGCTTTACCATTCGATTCAAAAAATAAATCAGCTCTGAACATCGAAAAAACATGTCGATTGCCGGCAAGCCAGCCAAAATCGGTTGATTCGTGCGTGAGTTATCGTTGACGAAAAAAATCTAAAAAAAGTAATTTTTATTATTTACACCGGAATTTCTGGTCTGATCAATTTGTGTTTAAAAGGATATCATAGAATTTAAACAATTGCGCAGAATACTGCTAGCCACGCGAAAATCGGTTTATTCATTCAAAAGTAATTGCAGCTTGAATAATAGTGTTATATTAAACTTCTACCAGACTTTTGAGCTCGAATTTAAAAACGAGAAGAATTTAAAAACGTCAAAAGTGCAATTTAAGCGCTTAAATATGGAATTATCGGAAAGTTGCAGGGATGGTCTTCAGGGTCAACCGTTTTCCCGATTTTTTCAATACGTTATTCTACCATGTGTTTACAAAATATTAAACGTTAATTTTTTAAAATTTATACTAAATCCCTGTTATATTTCTTAATCCTTTTAACTTGTTATTTAGGATGTTGAGATATTTTTCATCTCTAAACTTATGAGCAAACTTTTATTTAAATTATAGCTATGAATTATTACAATTGTCAACTTACATAACCTGATTGACCTAATTAATGACTTTTTGAAACAAATTACAAAGTACAACATTGTACGACTATAAATCCGCACTCTCTGAAAATTTAAAACTTTATATCCAACATTGTAACTTCTGCAGTTTATTCAAGAGCTTTTTATCTCCTTTAACCATGTACACAGATTAAATTTATTATTTTTTACCACCATGAAACTGTATTTTTTATGTGTGGACATATTTAAATGTCTGATAAAAATATTGAGATGCTAAACAAACAGAAGTTTAATTCCATAAATCTAAATTATATAAATAAATATACTCTACTTTGGACAGTGGGAAACAGAGATATAAATCGGACGCACATGGGAATGAATTATTTGGACGACGAACGCGGATGCATTCAATAGGCAAAGAGAATACTAATAGCATTTGAAACATGTTATGAGCTTACGCACGAGCAATAGTTTGTGTGGATTATGTCGATTATCTCACGTCATTTCGCTTTCCAATTACTACTTGGGAATTACTACAAACTATATTGTTTGACGCATACAGAGACCGAGCCGATGGATTGAATTTAACTAGTGTTCTTGCATAAGGTTTCACAAAATTCAAATGCCGTTTTGGATAGAAACGAAATTCCATTGTATGAATGCGAAAACCTACCAACGTTTCACTGGATTACTAACGGAGTACGAAAGTGCCAGCTTAGGTATGCATGAACCAATGGAAATATTTCCCCACTTCTCTACATTTCTATCAAAATTCATCGTTTATTTTTAAAGTTCTCTCCTCTATTTCAACTGGCATACTCACGCATCAACGTTCACAGTCCGTTTTATTCTTCATAATACCCTTTCTGAGCTTTAATTACAGTGGAATTATATGTTAAATTATGATTACATTTCTACCGACAAATATTCTCTTTGTAAATTTCGCTAGGTCGTTTGCTACAGTTTTTAATATGAAGACAAATTTTTGTGAGGTTCTTGATTTTTGCATAAAGATTACTTTTTAACAATTTAATATTATTACATGACGATGCGAGTGAATTGCAACTTGAAGAAATCACACTGAGGTCAATGATCTTGCAGCAAAGTTGTGGAAAATGATTAGCATTCGTTACTGTAGTGTCGGAAATATATTTTGTATGTTGTATGCGTTCACACTAACAGAATTATATTTTAAGTCCTCAAGATGTTCTCAAGGACTTTACTGTAGTTAAGATATGTTTTGTAAATTACATTTACTTTATAGACAGTTTTGTAAGTTTACTTATTTTCTAAATTTTGTAGAATTTGTAATCCTTCAACATCTGTTGTTTTATGGTCCCCATGATAGTAAAGGGAAAAGTGGTCAAAGGACCCAAAGATAGAAGTAGCTAGGATTTTGACCTGGCAATAGAAGTTAGTTCTTACTGTGACACCAAAGGTGGCAGACGTTGAAAAATATTAAATACACTTATTTATGTTTCTCTTCTTTATCAATAAAACTTCTAATTGTAACGAATATTGCCCAACCATTCTCTATAAATTCTATACTCCATTACTTTTGCTGAATGTTCCAAAAATAGATTTTTTAGATCGAAAATGATACCATTAATAAGTAATCTGCAGCCTCTAGGTGAATACAGAGAATAACGAATTATCAATAAAAGAATTTTCGCTGGTTAGTTTCTCGATAATATCAATCACAATATACATAGTTTGGATGTATTTCAAAATAAATAAATCAGTAACATTAAAATAAGCAATGAGTCCTTCATACCTTTAAAAATGAAAGAAACTTTTATTGTAAGTACTCCTTTATACAATTAGTTTACATTAATACAATGATTGTAAACTATTGTATTCTAAAAGGCTACTTAATACTTATTATGGGCAGTTAATTTTACCTAAATTAGAAAAACTATTAATTTAATATAAAAAATAGTTACAATAAGAGAATTAAACGTTACAACAAACTACCTAATGAATTAAAAACACACAATGTTTCAAAGAAAATTCTAAGAAGAAAAATCTGTAATTGGGTTAGAAATATAGACTGTTAGATACCTTCTGGTCTTTTCTATGTTTTTAAAATTTCTGTATGATAATTGTTGTTCAAGTACTTGTAATTATGTACGTTGTTACATTACTAATTAGATATTCTTGATTGTATAATTGATGTGCACGTCAATTGTATTTTTTCTTTTTTCTGGTTTCTATGAACAAGTTTAATATAATGCTGTGCCTCTATAGAATTTATATCTAAAAGTAAATAAAATAATGAAATGACAGAATCAATTAGCCAATATTGAATAAAAATCTGACCGAAACAAACTTGTAGAACTAAGAAGTTTCTCAAAACTCCTCCAAAAACGACATTAAAGTTGACTACCAGAAAAAAATGGATAAAACCACGGAAAGGCACAAATTCAGGTTACTATCTTAATGTGAAATTAAATTCTATTATAAAAACTCAATTTATAATCAAGATATATCACAAAATTTTGAGCAAGTAAAAAATAGATCAATAACCACGTGAAATTCTTATCTATCTTAAACTTCTCCAAAAATTTAACAAAATAAGTTAGCTATTTTTAAAAACTTTAATAGCAAAGTAACGTTTTCAAGAGTTAAAAATTATATTTTTCGATTTCAATTCACACTTTCTTCTTATGATCACAGCTTTCCAAAAAAATAACAAAAAAATTTATGCAAATTCCGACTTTTTTCTTATTTTTCCGCTGATTGCGGTAGAATTTCAACATATATGAGTGAATGACTTCTAACCACCACCCAGCTGTGCTGGCTTGAAACGATTTTATTCTGCAGTGGGAGCCAACTTATACGACGCAGGTTTTCGTGGTGCTCATCTGCTTCGGTAACGATAATCTTAAGGTCGTGAGTTCGATCCTCATCCGGAGCATTGTTTTTGATTATTTCTACACAATTAATTATCAATAAACCTACTTCGACCTTCTAGAAATGTTACGGGGGTATCAAACGCTGTATATACATGTTTTCTAGACTTCTGAACTTCAAAACACAGAGAAATTCATGAAATTGCAGTCCTTCAACCTCTAAGAAGGGTTGCATATGTGTCAGAAATAAAAATTCAATGGCAGATTACATGATTTAATGCAATTTAACGTTTGAAAGCTAATTACCATTAAGAAAAAGTTTTTTACATATGATTCAGAAACATTATTGAAGTGATGAATGGTAAGAACGTATAATTGTCATTTAATGAATTTTATTCTTATTATCTTTAACGATTTATCATTTAATCAACACGCGATATGCTTCAGACAAGTTCATCAGTAATTCATGAGGTCATTGATGAACATGTGAATAATAAATTACGCAAATCGAGTATCACTTTTGAAAGGCTTTAAATTGTAATTTTGTGTGATAAAGTTCATTGTCATCTCACAAATGTAATTATTAGAAAATAGTATTTTCGTTTTCCCGAAAAACGCTGCGTGCAATGATTATCATCATAAGTGTGAAAAATTTGAGTTAAATTGAATTGAATTTGTGCTTTGTTTACCCGGGCACTCAGCTGTTTGCCGTTGCACCTGAGGTTTACGAAGGGCAATTTCAATTATCTGATTAACTATTGCAATCTACTATTGTTTTTGAGTTTACATGGTGGGGGAGCCATGATTGCGGAGTCCCAATATCAACACAATTACTGTACTAGCGCCCTGTACTCGCTGATGTATCTGGAAGGACCGTTACGTGTGCCTGGCATCTTCGTTATTAGGTCCACGTTAGCAAGCCACCTAACGATTAGCTCTCCTAGCCACCTACCTAAGCTCTCTATCTCTTTCTGTCAGCTCAATTTTGCCAGTACCGCTAAATTACAGTACTGGGGTTCTTGAGTCCGAAATCATGTTCTAGGAAGTTATTGTAGGTACATTACGGTTCATCGTATAGAGTCCACCATTTAGAATAAGGCACTTTACAACAGAGGATGCCAGTGCTCCAAGGACAACATTAGTGGTGAAGGATCCTCTTACTTTGACACCTTGGCTTTCATCAAAGTGAGAGGTCTTCAAGTATTATTTGACCCATAGAATCACATCCCCAAGCCTTGCAGTGGTCCTCACTGGTTGACAACAGAGAGATCTTCCTTGCTGGCCCAGCTAATGTGTTCGTAGAGCTCTGAATCTGAATGTGTTATGGGGACTCTTTTCATTTTATAACGAAGTGACCACCACCTTTAACTTGTTCAAAACAGTCCACAGATCACCACCATGTGGCTGACAATGTTATGCACTTATGGGATCAAACCCGGTCTTACGCTTTGGCAAGCGAGTATCGAGCCGACAAGCTATTGCCAGCCATTGAGAAAAATTTGAGTATAAAATCCTCGAAACTTATAATATAAGACATCAAGAGAATAATACATGTGATGTTAAATTTGAAAACGATTTACCTCAGATAGTATGAGATAATTACAATCGAAAATGATTAATTTTTAAAATTGAAAATTTTCAAAAATCGGGAAGTTATTGGTTTCACCTCGTTTTTCGAAAATCGAGTTCTCATCAGATCTTGACGTTTTGAGGTCCTAGGAAGCTTCCCTGACTATTCACGCGATGATGTCCGTTCCCTTTTTAGGAACTTAATTTTGTCTCCAAAAAACAGATTTTCTTTTGCAAAAATTGAAGATTTTTATCATTTATTTTGAAGAAATTGAAAATAATTTTTATCTTAATTGAGTTTTTAAAAACTAAGTATTTTTTAATCATCCCGTTTTACTCCTCCCTCTTCTAATTAATACATTTCATTCGACCATTAGTACTTCATAAATGTATTTTAAAAACTCTATACTGAAATTTATAATCCACTACAATTAAATAATAAAGTAGGTATAATATCGATAATTAATATCGAGATAATTCCAGCAATGTTAAAAGAATCAATTGAGATTATAATAGCTTTTTATTAAATATTAATTAATAGAGCAATCTTAATGATCTTACTCAAGATAATTGAAAAATAAAATATTTAGAAGTCTTTCTGCGAATCCTTTTATCCTTTTGATCTCTCTACCTTCTTTATTATTAACCTAAATTCTATCTCTTAAAGCGATCCGGATTATATATAAGAACTTCATAACAGGAATAAGCTGTACTAACACAAACTTTCTTGTTATGTACTCATACGATTGTCGTACATACGGCTCGCTTTCAATTGAAGTTAATAAATTTTAATATTTACAGCCAACTTTATGTGGAATTGGCTTTGTTATTCTTTGGTCATTGTAAATTCAGGCTATTTGCATGTAGTATTATGGAATAAGTTGATGGCTTACTGTTCTCTATAAGTAGCTCGAGGAAATTTGCTATATTTGGAGGGTGTTTTTAAAATTTTTTTTCGTGTAGTTATTGTTGTAGTTCAACTTAATTACAGTAATTTAAAAATAATCTTTAGATTCGACTCACAAATAGTTGATATGGTAATTTCTTATTACGTATGAGTAAATCCAGTGATTGTGACACTCACCTGAAACATAAAACACAAAAAAATAAAATTTGTTTTGTTACTTTAATGTCCATTGAAAATTACTCTATACACTCAAGTTTTTTTCTTCCAAACAAACTAAGGGAGCTCTACGTTATTTAGTAAAGAAGAATTTCTGATAAAGTTCCGGCGTTTTATTAATATTGTTCATCATACATGTAAAATATAGATTTTTAGATTATATTAATTAATAAAAATTACAACAGGCGCGCAGTAGCCTATCCGATCCGGCCCTTGCTTTCCAAAATGCATTGGACCGGGTTCGAGTCCGGCGTACACCAATGAATATTTTCAATATTTAAATGTATTATTCTGCTGAGCTCAAAAAAGTTAAAAACGAGTTCTAATCTCAAAAGTCCCCCCTTGTAAGTCGCTCATGACCTTAGTAGTTTATGCGACTTTAAATAAACGAAAAAAAAAAAAATTACAACACAAGGCAATATTTTTTAAAAGTATAATAATGGACTTATTTATAAAGTATATATTACACGACTGCTCACTAGCCTGGTTGGTGTTAGACTAACTTAAAAACTATCCCTTGGTTCCATCTTACCCCCATCTTTAAACAGCATACTTGCATACTTCAGACTCTCTTGCTCGTTTTCTCACTCGTACTCAAGCTACAATATTCTTAACCATCTTACAGAGTAATTATATTTTGACATCTGGTGACAGCGTGTCAGGAATACTTGTTACTTATCTAATCCTTAAATTTTCAACCATTTATCTTTACAACTTAAAACTACTTAAAAACGAACATTTTTACTAAAGTAGAAGCAGAGAAAATATTTACAAAAAAATCCATCTATATTTGACTCGTCCGTCCAGGACCTTCTTCTATATTTGACTCATTCTGACGTCCTCACTATTGCAACACTTAAGTCTCTTGTGCGCAGGTCTGCGCGATCAACTGCGTAGTGTACAAAAATAGTATGTAAACAACCATCTCAACCTAACCTTAAAATTAACATAGACTTATATCATGTTGAATGTTAAATGTTAGATGCTAAATAAATGTTAAAAAATGTCAAATAATGTAGATAGTTAGTTAGTTAGTTAAATTATAATTTATTCGTTACATTAAATTAAAGAAAAGGATTTTATTTATTTTTAACACCTGTAAATAGAAATTTTTGATCCAAGTACGACTATGTTTTCATTTTTATTCAATAAAAGAAATATGTAATTTATTCTGCAGTTTTTCTTTATTGGCAATATCAATAAAATCGATCTAGAATGAATTTCAATCTGAAAAAAATTGAATCAAATAAAAATTATCCTCTCCGCCTTCACTTCACTAAGTTTTTACGTTGTAAATTTGAATATTCCCGTCACTAACATTTAAATATGCCGGCCACTAAGGATTTCTTTTATTGGTCGGAAAAAAACTCCTTGTGGGCGATAGGATCGTCTAATATAGAGAGAGAATTTGGTCAAGCATAGAGGGACTCCACTGGACAACAAAATTTTTTCATGCTCCTACATATATTTCCTTCAAAAATATATTAAAGCAACTTTTTCAAGGTTACAATTCCCCTCCCTCCCCACCCAGCTGAAAAATTACGATTCGTCACACGAAAATAACGTTGTTCGCGAAACATATTGTCAAAATACAAAAGTATTTCATCACTATAAAATACAATTAATATAAATTATTAATCAACGCAGTGACTATTTTTTTCCCGGAAATACTGACTATCGGATCGAAATTCTTGGTACCACATTTTCCTGCGTTATTGTTTCGTGTAATCGTTACTAGGCGCACACTTGGAGTATACATGAGCTTCGTGATGTTACATTTAATCTTGTGTGAATCCCATAATACAGATTCTCCCCTAAAAGTTACTTTGTTCTTTCGCATTTCGAAGAAAAGACCTCGGGCATTAAAATCCGTTAATCAATGCCTCCAGTACAGGAAAACAAACATCTTTTCACAAAAGACCAAATAAAATCCATAAAAAATAATTAAATAAATAAATAAATAAAGCTACAGTAAAAAATTAACTTGTGCATTAGAAAATAACTATTCTGAAACTTCAATCAGTAAATCAAAACGTTACTTTCACGGTCAGTGAAATTAAATTACAGTTCCATCTATTTTTATAACTTTACTGATAAAAAATTCAACGAGCTCACCAACTCGTTGATCAAACGCTATAATGTTCCGCGAGCGATTTTTTCTTTTTTTATTTGACACCCGGCGCTGATTTTTACTGTTTTCTCGTTTTCCTTTCGACATTATTTTATTTCTTTTCCTTTTTACTTCACACTCTCAACTCTTTTTTCACCGCTACATCTAGATCACCCATCGATCTCACCTTATACTTTTATCTGGCTCAATTCTACGACTGCGACAAGATCGACGAGACACTATTTTATTCTAGATTGTTATACTTATACTTTATTCTTACATTATCCTCTCCACTTCTACATCTTTCTTTTCTACTACTTGTATTCTATAATTTTTGACAGAACAATGCAATTTATTTTCTATCCAATTTTTATCAACAGATTGCTATTTTTTTTTTGTAAAAATACGATAATCTCACAAAGCATTTCTCAACATAGAAATAATGCAGTTTTGTGTTTACAAAAAAAATATAGTGAAAAAAATGAAATATTAATCTATACAAATTTCACAATTTATAAATTACAGCAATTTTTTGTTAGATAGAAATTATATTGAGTCTAGAAATCAAATGATCTAAATTTTCTTAGAAAAAAAGTTTTTTTATATTAAAAAATTAAAATTATAAAAGATTGGAATTCAAATTTTAATTCTTGAATGAAAATAGCAATCATTTATAATGAAGTTACAGGTTACTAGTAACTAGTCTTCCTGTGAATTAACCATCAGATTTTTTTCGAAGTAATCAATTTATATTAAAGTGATAAAGTTCTTTCCAAGTTTTCCGACTAATAGTGTTCATTTCTCAGCAAGTCGAACGCCCCACCGCATTTCGACACCTGAATTAAAAGAATTAACTCAACTTACTATATCCGACCAGGCGACTGTGCAGCAATGTTATAGTTTCAGGTGTGTACAATATAAGTTTAAAAAAAAAGTCAATATGGCTGAGCAAAGGATAGAAAATTGAGTGTCTACCTGTTAAAATAGATTAATTATAATTTAACAAAACAATATAAGGTACCCGCGGGTAATAAAACCTGTCGGGTAATAAGGTCTAAGTGATAGAAATGCTATTTAAAATAACCGCTTCCGCTAAAGACTTCTGTAGTAGAACGTCTAGCATAGAAATGTCGCTACAAGTTTATAGAGTCTCGATACAACGTTCCATGTCTTCTATATTACATCATCCGTCATATGCTAAAGTAGCGCAGAAGAATTCCTAAAAAAAGATTTGACTAAATGGTAAACATTTTTTATAATTTAATATTTGATAATTTAAAATCATTGTTCTAATTCTTATTAATATCTTAAAAAGTACTGTTGCTCAATTTAAGTAATGATTGATCTCTAATACCAATTTTATCAAGTATAGTATAACTATTTCCAGTATGTATAACCCTTAGGCCATATTACCCTACTGTAGTAAAATAAAGCCTATTCGCAAGGTTTTTGAAAAAATTTAATTTTGTGTTTGTTTATGGTGAAAATTACCATTACTCTCTTATATTTTATGGCTAATGTATGAATTTAAAAATTAATGATGCATTGCAATAATTAAATGCAATATTTTCGATTTTTTTCAAAATCTCCCTTAGCTAGGCCTTATTACCCGCCGGTATCATATTGAAACTCAATTTTTTATACAATTCTTTGCATATGCCAGGGACGAAGATTGAAGAATAAAATTGATTTGATGTATTTTGTTGAAGTTGTGGTGATAGACCTATAACCTGTTGGAGAAGATAATATTATGATCTCAATCAATTGAACAAAAATAATTGACTTTGTTTATCAGCTAAAAATTTTTTTTGTGTGACTAAACGCGGTTCAAATGTCGTTGATTGAGTCCTCGCAGCGCCATACTATTAATAATGTTTGTTATAATAATGGAGTTTTTACTTGTAAAGAGCTTTAATGCTGAAATTATAAAAATACAGTTCACAAAAAAATTCAATGGACTGGAAGTTTTGATCAAGTTATATTTTAACGCAAAGTTATGATTGCCGAAAATCCACCTCCTTGAAATTTGCAATTGCTAACAAATTTAACATATAAGGCATACGATTTAGACCAAATCTCTCCTGGGCTAGTATTATTGCAATATTTTCCAATTAGTGGTGAATAATAAGCATCACCATTTCGAATTTCAACGTAATCATTATTACAATTCTCAGATGTCTCAAGATCAAAATAAGTAAATTTTAAAATTATTTTGCTGTTAAAAGGGGCAACTAGATGCCATACTCTATAGTTGTTAGCTGGATACTCGTTTGGAAAACCTGGTGATTCTAAGAAATATTCTTGGTCCTTGTTGTTTATTTCAATATCACCATTAAAATCTGTATGGTAGCTTGCCTTAAATCCAAAATACTCTTCACTAGCATTATTGGCGTGATAGGTAACAAGGATTCGACTATCACTAGATGCCACTGTTTGCGCAATGTTTTCTTTTCCACAAAAACGACCTGCGAAAATAAATTTTAATTAGTAATAACGAAATAAGTATAATTAATTACTTTTTGCAGTAGGTCTTCAATGATTCCAAACCTAAGGAATTGTATCCAGTTTTATATTCGTCTCTGATATCTAAATAATCAATCGTACAGTCCTTACTTTCAAGGATACTCAACGTTGTTATCTCAAGGACAATTTGTTCACCACGCGATGCTACAATGCTCCATTCACAATGTTTTGCAGTATTTGTTGAAGTATTCACATAAAAAGTTGTTTCCAATTTTCCGGTGTCACTTTCTAATAATTGGCCACATACTAAAATTATGAAAGGATTCAAATATTAAGCCAACGATGTTCCGTTGAAAATTTAAGGGCGTAATATGTCTATTAGGCTGTTCCAAAATATAACTTCGATGATGGACCTCTCAAAATTGGAATTTTAGGTTCCGCTTTTAATAGGAGTTGTGTTTGGGCATTTCCTAATATATTTTCAGCGTAAAGAATTTATTTGATATTCAGAGAATTTTTTAACAAGAGCTTTGTTTGGTCATTTCCGCTGAAATTTCAAAATTTGGCCGAAAGTATCCAAAAAAAGCTTCTTATATCGGAATAGATATAAGTGTATTGATAATTAACATACAAACTTACCAGAACAATTATAAAGCAGTTTCACACCAAGAATATCAATTTCACTTAATCGTTCTTGTCTGCCAATTTCTTTGATTTGAATCTCTTTAGCTTTTAAAGGAGTTATAGTTTCTTTAGATGGGTCACTGGCAAATGCATTCGTATGATAATGCATGATTGAATTGTAATCATATGTCTGATTAAATGTAATGGCATCGTCAGATGATAATTTCTCAAAATCATTCATTATGCCTATCAAAAATTTACATTACTGATTTTTAACTTTTCGCTTAGAAAATTGAAAATTTTTTTATCATACACTGATAGAAAAATTGACTTGACTTAAGAGCCAAACTCTTGAACCAAGAATTCCGTTTTGAAGAAAATGATATTCTTGTGTCAAGAGAATAAATTCTTGAGTTAAGAAATTATTCTTGGTCTAAGAAAATTTTCTTGTTTCAAGAATTTATTCTCTTGACTCAAGAAAATAATTTTCTTCAAAATGGTATTCTTGGTTCAAGAGTTTGGTTCTTGAGTCAAGTCAATTTTTTATCAGTGTAAAAATGATGAAAAAATAAAAACATTACCTTTTCGACTCTCTATGTTGTCGATATTGACTGTTACATATTTATCGCGATCTGAACGCTTGTGTTCATGGTGCAATCCGATTATGTGTCCCAATTCGTGCAGAATAATTCTTTTAGTTAAACAGTTTTCGCCCAAGTACACATGATTTCTACCGGCATGACTTCTGCCGACGCCATTGGTGTAACACCTTTCGTTAGCAAATCAACAAAATAGTAGCAAACATCAAAAGTATAAATTGTTGTAATTAACTTAGACATTCTACTTACTCAGCATTTGATTTTGTGATGTATGCATAGTCTGGATGAATGATATAATTTTGTCTATCAATGAATTTAATGCAAGTTGATCTTTCCCATTCTCGCATCGCCTGTTTTATAAGTCTTCGCTCTGGACCTCCGAATGAACTACTATCTATTATGTAAGGAATACGGCCCTCGGGCCACAAATAGTACCACTGTTTAACTCCGTAAAATCTTTTCGGGCGACTTATGCTTATTGCGACTACAGATGCATCATGCAGATTCATAATTGTCACAATCGAGAGTATTTTTAATAAAAAAATTGAAAATAAATTCAGCATCGTTAAATATTTTAATTAACGACTGTTTAAGAACAATTGATGGTGATCACTTTTAAACTTTCTCGTTTTCAGCATCAGAAGTAGTTTGAAAATTATTATGTCTAATGTGGTTCGAGTTATCTAAGTATGAGTCACAAATGGCGCCAGTCGCCATATTAAAATATGATTGCCGTTTCGTGAGTGTAGGAAAATATAAAAAAATATGATTGCCCGTTTGTCAGATAATGGCAAACTCGTTTTTATCTGTTAGAAGTACCATAAATTTGTAGGAAATAAAAAACAAGTTTGGAGGGTTCAGAAATTTACGGCTCAGAATCCCCAATTGATTTTGATTGGTCAATAGAATATTTCGTTAATTGATAAAGTTGAGAAGAAAGAAATTGATTTTTTAATTTTGATGGTTTTTTTTCATTTCTACCCAGAAAAAAAGGTTCACTTGGGCCAAGAAAATATTTTTCTTCCTAATTATTTTCTTGAGCGAAAAAAAAAATTTCTTTTGACACAAGAAATTTCACTTATTCCAATAAAATTAATTCTTTTGCTTTAAGAAATAAGTATCTTGATCCAAGAAAATTTAATAAGTCGAGAAAATCTTCTCGTTTTGAGAAAATTCAGCCTCTTGCTCCAAAAAATTTAGTTCTTGACAGAAGTAAATTTTCCTGTCTTGAGAAAATTTTTCTCTTGCTCCAAAAAATTAAATATCTCGATAGAAATAAATTTTCATTAATATTTTTAGTGATAAACGTGTCAAATGGGAAGATCAAATATAATATTGAATCATTTTTTTTCATTCAATATGTATAATTGCACGCTAAAATAATATAAAATGGGTCTCAAATTTTCTCAAGGCAAGAAAATTTTTTTCTTAGCTGAAGTAGGATGCCCTATTTCCCTAAAGCATCTAAAAATCTTTATCAAATATAAAAATTTATTGTATCAAGTATTTATGATAATTTGAATTAAGAAAAAATTACTTCCACCAAGAATGGTATTTCAAGAAAAATTTTTACTTCGGCCAACACAACTTCGGTCTTTCTTCAGGCACCCGAAAATTTTCTTGAGCCAAAAATTTTTTTCTCCATTCAAGAAATTTTTCTTTCTGTATATTACACTTAATAAATTTTTGAAAAATATGGAATTAATCTCCATTAAATGATCTTGACAATTGTATGCAAAATATCTTGATTCCGTGAACTGGCAAGGATATAATAATAAAAATATTTGCTAAAATGAGGCGAAAAAAATTTTTCGATCGTAAAGAACTCTCTAAAGCTTCGCACCATGAGTCGTGCAAAATTACTATCATCTATATCTTTAATCGGCTGATTGATTGAATTCATTTAGGTGAGTAAAAAATGGATATTAAATTTAAGAAAATGGTGATAAAACGATGGTATACACGAAAGAAAAATGGGTTGATTGTGGTACGTGGTCGGTAAGTACATAAGGCTTGAAGTCTGCGGTATTTTAATATCTGGCATTCTTGGAACGACCGATAATCCACCGAGTGCTACCATTGGCACCCCTCCTTCTACCTCTACCTCTATTAGAACCAGTATCACCCTATTTCTACCCCGTCACCATCACCAGCAGTACAAGCTTCGCATCAGCACATTATTACTGGTACTATCACTATTACCTCGTCGCATCAACATTTTAGTATATTGTACAATGTACATCGTGTATAATATATAATGTATGCCAGGAGAAGCAGACACCCCGACACCTTGACGGTACTACCGAAAACACGTCACGATATCTCTCATTCTCACTTGACGACACTTTATACCACGATTATATGTATTTCCATTAGTGTTATATATGTGAGGAACTTATCTCTCTTGACGCGGTCTTATCCCACTTATTATGTATGGGCGTACTATTCCTACAGTCTATAGTTGCTATTCTTAGTAAACTACCACGAGTATTATCACTCACAAGTACTTGACAAACTACCCGCCCACTATCTTAATTCAACCGTTATTAACTAGTGTCTGCCGTACCAACACTGCTAGTCAACTCTCGGGCTTAAACTATCGGATAATTACTAAATGCCATGTTTGGATCGTCAATGTCACATCTTTCAAGCAGTAATCCTCTCGGTTACTTGTTTTATTAACTCTTTAGATCTGCTATTTTTAATTACCATACTTATGGTCCATTTAGGTTGACGATTCAAAGGTACCTGATTATATGGTGAATGTAAAAACAGCTTTTAGAGTTTGACAATTTAAACATTTGTGGAGAACACAACTGTCAAGAGGATTCAGAATTTCATTAAATGTTTAGTTCACGAATAAAATTTTCGTATAAAAAATTTGTTTTTAAAGTATATGACTAAGATTTCAACAATTTATACAATAAATCACCTTTAAAAATTTTTTAATATGCCTGTTCGAGTGCATCATTTGAAATAAATGTTTTTTTTTCTCTTACGGACACTATCAAATATTATTTTAGAGATAAAAAAAATTTTTTCTCAAAATTAGGGTTCATAATGTTAATTGTAAGTACTTTTTCTTTTTCATTAAATTTTTCCATTCAAAAAGCATGTATTTCAAGTCAATTTCTTTTTTCTAAAACATTATAAAATGTTAATACAAATAAAATGTCTGATGATGCCCCATGAAAAATAACAATCGCTCGGAATCTAAATGAGCAACTCAATTCTAAATAGAGCAATTAATTAGAAACCAAATTAGCACTATAATTAAATTAGACAAAAATCATTCTCTCAATATCTTCAACAATCTACATTAAAAAAAAAAATTTTTTTTCTACTCGGAATATTTTTTTTGATTATCAAAAAACTTGGTATTGTGTTACGTAAGAAACGTGATATTTTGATGATCACAATAGGTTTACTGATTATCACAAAACCTATGTAGACTGATTATCACTAAACTTTAATTTACTATAGTCAGACAAATGAACAGACGATTAGATGTTATAATCTCACTTTACTGATAAATCAATTTGCTTATAAAATTAAAAATATAAATTAATTAAAAATTACAAATGTAACAGAAAATTTTTTTCAATTTAACATCAAGAATAGTGGTTGAATTCTATTTTCACCAGTGCGTAAATCAAGAGAACTGACTAATAGTGATGAAACGTTGACGGCAGTGAAACACACATACTACAATATTACTGTGCAGAGTACATGTCTAGAACGGACACATTTTGACAATCACAATACGTGGTATTTTGATTATTAAAATATCTGATATTTTGTTAATGAAAATAATTTTTTTTCAGTGTATGAAAAAAGTCGAAAACATGATCTGAAGAAATAGTACTGTAGCTCGAAATACATACTTTTTAAATGAAAAAAAATTCAGTGTAAAAGAGGGAGCAGTTAAAATGAAAATTAAGGGCTCAAATTTTGAAAAAATTTTTTATCATGCTTAGAACTTTTTTTTACAGTATCAGCGAGAAAAAAAAAGTCACTAAAAATAGGGTACCCTAAAATTATGTTATAATTTTTATGTATAGCCTGATACAGCCATATATGACTAGATTAAGTTGGTCCTTGTATAATCATATCAGAAAATTTTTCACGAAGTATTATTTATCAGCTGATTAATAGTTTAGCATATATTTGCTTCGTTTTTATAATCTGACCATTAAAGGCGCGAAAAATTTGAAATTCGAATTACTCCACTCTATTTGTTCAATTATTTGAACAAGAGTTGTAAGACAGAATGCTTTTTTTTTAATTTTTTTTTTCATCAGTAAGGGAGAATATTTTTCTTTTATTCAATTCCATTATATCAGCCCGCATCTTTACTATTATCATTAGTAATCAGTAATTTATCCCGCGAATAGTGAAACAGTTACTTCAAACGCAAGTAAAGCACTGGCGTGTTGTTCTGTAAACTGGATACAAATTTCAATTTACGAAATTAACGGGAAAAGTCAATAAACTGAGTCCGCGAAACATTGAATCGATTAATGAGATACTAAATGAGAAACGTTTGACCGAGTTTCGATCGCCGCGCATAACGTAGTCTCATTAACAAGCTAAATTTATCTGGGGATGAATATATACAGACGTCAATTTTCGTTTCCGCTTTTCTTTTTATCTTTACTTCCATTATTATTGTTATTATTATTATAATTTATATAGTTCAATCAAATAACTGATGAAAAATTTTCATTTTTAATGTTTATTTATTTAGATCACTGTTTGTTCACTTCAGTATTCGTTTTAAGCTAATGAATTTATTTTAATCAGCGCACTCGAGGCCGACATAAATTTCAAAAAATTAAGTCTACAAAAAAAAAAAAAAAAAAAAAAATTATTCATTTCTGCCCTTTATTCTGCACTTTCATTAAATTTAAGCGGGAATTTATCCAATCTTATCGGCTATTACAGAGCCAACGAAAGAAAAAGCAAATTGTACGTCTACCTCCACACTGCAAAAAATTTCGATATGAAAATGGACTCGGAGCACTTTACACGGCCGTGTAATGTGAAATAACGCTGTAAAATGTTCTGGGTGTAAATTCTCTATCCTTGTAATTTTAACGTGGTGTAATCTATTTTTTTTACACCATTGCGTGTTAGTTGATGTATTTTTGTTTAATAATATACAATTGATTATTGAATATTTTATATTAATATTATTTTTATATTAATATTATTTGTATGTTAAATAGTTTGTTGAACGTTTTAATATTTTTATAACTATTTAGATGACTACAAATACAAATGGTTGCAGTCATACAATTTAAAAATTGGAAATAACGATAAATTTTTCAGTATATGAAGTGAATGTTTAATTTCTGAACGCAAGAGTATCGTTAATTATACATGTACACGGTTGACGGTATAGAAACATTAAATTCACACCTAAATTTAACACTGTATTTGGTGTAATTTTCACACAAAAATTTTAACACCGACTCATTTACACTATACCGGGTTCAAAGAATTTTTTACAGTGCATAGTCTAGTCCTCTAAAATAGGTGTAATAAATGAAGACTGTGGAACATAAAGTTATACAAGAGAATACAATGGATGTAGATGTATAGGGGTATGTATTCTACTCTCTCGCTCTTTCTACACATATACTCACATACTTATTCGTAGTATGCATAAAGTATAAGGGGAGCAAATTATTCGCGAGAGAAAATGTATATAAGCACCCATGGGACATGTTAACGTTTGGAATTCTCTCTCCTGTTCTTCTTGTTAAACATGATATATTATCTACTTGGAAATTGGTAAATCGAGCTACACTCAATCGATGATCGTTACCCAATGAAAAGAGATCCCGCAACAAAATCACCCAATAAATTTATCAACCCTTTCTTTTCATTTTCTTTTCTTCTTTTTTTATGCTTATATATTGTAGGGATTTAATTATATATCACTCAAAATTTTAGTTACCATAAAATTGAATGATATAATAAAAATATTGTGTTACGTTATCGACAGAATAATTTATTGATAAATAAAAATGAAAATGTAAAAAATTTTGTTCTCAATTTCAAATTTTGTTGGTACTTGAAAAAAAGTTTAATTTTAATGTCACAAAACAACTCAAAATTTGACTTTCTTATACAATCATCAAATTCCGGTAAATGGATTTACACCAACAAAAAAATTAGGAAAATGGTTAACCTTAAGGTCATCCTCGATACCTCAGCGCTCAACATTTCACTTATTTCATTTTTGAGCTCTTCGAGCTCAAAAGTATGATGGAAGTTTAATTGAATACAAATTTTTGAATTTTTACACCGCATGTACTTTTGAATGAAAAGATTTTGACCAAACCGGTGGCTGTTTAAAATGTGTTATGCTATTTAAAATAACCACTTCTGCTAAAGACTTCTCTAGTAGAAGCGTCTAGGATAGAAATGTTGCTAGAAGTTTATAGAGTCTTGATACAACGTTCCCTGTCTTCTATATCTCATCATCCGTCATATGCTAAAGTAGCGCAGAAGAATTCCTAAAAAAAAATTTGACTAAATGGTAAACATTTTTTATAATTTAATATTTGATAATTTAAAATCATTGTTCTAATTCTTATCAATATCTTAAAAAGTATTGTTGCTCAATTTAAGTGATGATTGATCTCTAATACCAATTTTATCAAGTATAGTGTTACGTTCTCGTAAATTTTAAATTTATTTAAAGTTTTATAAATCTATTTTAAAAATTATTAAATAATTATTTAAATCATTTAATTAGTATCCGAGGTATTTCGTAATGGAAATACCTCGAGATAACAAATTTCTAGAACGTCAACGCAGCCTAGTAGACTAAACAGTCTACGTTGTGGGTTTTGGACTGCGTTGATGTTCTCATAGGGTAACCTGAGATGCAACGTTGCTAATATTTATTATAAAAACCCATTGTAAAAATTAATATACATTCTGTCTCCAGACTTCCTCTGGAACAGTCAGTCCGAGGACTTAGCAGAGGAGCAATCTCTGCTGGTACGAGGCTGAACCTGCCAATTCATTTTTAATAAACCTATTTAATTGTTAATCAATTAAAATAGATACTTATTAAAACCTTCACCCAGGGTTGAGAGCGCTAATCAGCGTTCCACCCTGGTTCCTTTGCCTAAAGCGCTAGCCAGCGTTCGGGTATTCTATCCAAAAATATCCTAACTATTACCCCCAGGGTGTGAGCGCTTATTAGCTGTTCTCACCCTGGTGAAATCGCCCAGAGCGCTAGCCAGCGTTCAGGCACTCTATCCATTACCTACCTAGGCAGGTAAAACAAAAGTAAAATATTAAAATATATATTTTATAAATAAATTAAAAAATAAAATTATTATATTATATATTTAAAGTACTTCGCGGAGGAATCAGTGACATGACCCACCTGGAGTCTATCGACTTCCTAACGAGGTCAAAATCTGGACATAAATAAATTATTTAAATTTAAAAATAATAACACACAAAATTTGGGAACGTAATAATAGTATAACTATTTCCAGTATGTATAACCCGCAGGCCTTATTACCCTACCGTAGTAAAATAAGGCCTGTTCGCAAGGTTTTTGAAAAAATTTAATTTTGTGTTTGTTTATGGTGAAAATTACCATTACTCCATTATATTTTATGGCTAATGTATAAATATAAAAATTAATGATGCATTGCAATAATTAAATGCAATATTTTCGATTTTTTTCAAAATCTCCCTTAGCTAGGCCTTACTACCCGCCGATACCTTATATAATATACATCGAACATAAGTAAATGCTCCATAGAATGGCGCTCTTGGAAGAGAGAGTATCAGTGGGTGGTAGTAAAATATAAGGTAAGATCGTAAATACCAGGCATTTGACACACCCTGGTGGGCAAGGTTGTGTTCCTTGGCGAAGGTTCTCGTTCAGTCCTGGCACAAAGATCGTTTGGACATTAATATCCCATTTGCAGTTGAGAGTTTTGTGGTCCGTATCGAAACCCGATCCTGGTTGGTGACCATGTTCTGTCACAGTGCATAGAATTTGTAAGGGGTATAACTAGTATTAGAGGTAAGGAACAGTGAATAGATAATGGTGAGCGGTTGGTAGTGATGGTGATTGTGATAGTAATGGGTTTGGGTGTGGATAACCAGCTACAGCTACGGAGGTGTGGACGAGGATTCATGGTACTGTGTACCTAAAGGGCGCAATGTTTCGAAGATATCTCAGATGCAAGGCTCTTGTAAACACTTTCTTGGGTAACGCCGCAGGCTATAAAGGATAAAGGATCATTCTGCTGAGATTGTCGCGTCTTTGTTCGGTATATTGCATGGGTTTGTGGGCTCTGCTTACGTCATTTGCGTACTAGACCGTAATTTCGAAATTTAATACTGTACTTAGTTATGCTGGCTCCCGGAGGATAATCATCGGAGAGAGTTCAACAGATCTTTTTCTTTATATTTAGTTTTGGTTTGATTGCAAATAAGGGCAAGGATTTAACGTGTGTCGATAAAATCATTATTCTTTGAGCGTCTCTATTTTGATCGGCGTATGTATTAAATCAAGTTACCTCTGTCTATAGCAACTGTGCCTATGTCAACATGAAAACTTTCTCGGCGTTAACATAGGGTAATGGCCTAGAAGTGACGCTCCATCTATTTCTAGTTAGGAAATTTGTTGTTGCTTTAGGGTTTACTTTTTTTTTTATTTTACTGGAGTTGAATAATTAATCAGAAACTCAATTTTTGTTTTTAGTGAAGAAAAGAGCGAGGTATTGATATTAAGCGTTTTGATTTAGCATCAAATGTAGCTCATTTATTTTCCGACTGTATATATTGAAGATCATGAACAACAGGTTTAGAAGTTCATTGTTGAAGGAAATCAACAGATATGTGGAAATTCAAGAGTAATGTGAAATGTAAAATTAATAAGAATGAAACATTCTTTCATCTTTCGAAAAGTAATAACAGTAATATTAGAGTTTTTAAGTATAAAACAAAGAAAAAAGATTCTTGTACCAAAATTGAAATAGTGCTTTAGAAACCATAATACTAAGGTTAATGTACTTGGAGCCACATTAAACTTTACAAAATGAATACTTTTTGATGAATTAGGTCATTAAGGGTTGTTTTCTTTTTGAAAGTCTCGATCAAAGACACTTTGATGTGTTAAAGCTTCAACAACAAGATTTTTTTTGAAAAATTTATCAAAGCGCGGAAATTTATGTGACTCAAAAATTTCAAAATAACTTATTTGGTAATTAGAGAATTGTTTAATTGTTTTTTTTTTTTTTTTTTTTTTTTTTTTTTTTTTTTTTTTTT
>JZSA01002287.1:0-14696 GCA_000956155.1 Cotesia vestalis
AAAAAAAAAAAAAAACAATTTTTTTATATGCTTTTTTGAAGAGTGGGCCGTCATGCCTTAGAAAAAAAAATTGTTTTTTTTCGATTTTCTGCAAAATTTCGACTGATTTATTCGAAATAGAAGGAAAATAAACAAATGTGATGGTTAGAAATCACAAAAAGAAATAACTAACTTAAGTGAGCCGTTATGCCCCACCCTCCCCTATCTTATTCCGTGCATGTTAATAGAAAATTATAATTATGATTATTAATATTACGGATAAAATTTTAAATTACCATTCGGTACTAGTGGTATTGAATTTATACCCCCTGCGAAAGAAAAAAAAATACGTCTGAGTGACTTTAAATATTTCACTGAAAAGGGACGTCACTCGCAAGATACCTAATCAAACTTGGCTTTCCGGTTTTAATATTTCATATTAAAAGTGTACGTATACGCTGAAGTTTAAACATTTTTCATACTGCATTTCCGTTTCTTTTGATACTGATGCACAGAAAAAAAGTATTGCTACTGAAACCATCTATTTGATAGCTACTCGCAGATTGCTACTGCAGCAATTTGTACTATTACAAAATTGTATTAAAATAGTAATACTATCGTTAATTTTATTATGGTCTTACCGTTTTTGAGATTTTCAATAAATTTTGTCTAGTTTACCCTAAAATAAATAAATATTTTCGTAATTTTTATTTCAATAATATTAACAAATTAAAAGCCGTATTATATACTATGATTACAGTGAATTTAACGGCAATTTTTAGAGAGAAATTCTTTGCGTGAACAGATTTATGTAGCCAGTCTAGATCTAATTTTTTAATGACGGCCTTCAATTAAATACACTCGAATATCTATGAGACTTTCTATAGATATAGTCACTCATCACGATATCTCTGGAACTATAAGGCCTAGAGACTTGAAATTTGGCAGGAATATTTCTTTCGCCGAGTAGAGGTCAGGTAAGAACGGATTTTACAAAATTCCACCCACAAGGGGGGTCGCGGGGACGTTAACAATGGAAAATTCCCGTTTTCAAACTATAGCTCCTAGCGACTTCAAATTTGGTAGGAATCTTCTGTAAGAGATGTAGAAATAATCTATCAATGAATTTTACGATATCTCACCTCACAGAGGGTTGCGGGAGTAGGTATTAACAATAAAAATTTTTAATTTCCAAGCTATAGCTCCTATAGACTCCAAATTTAATAGGAGTCGTCTACATGTGATACAAAAATGATCTAAGAACGGATTTTACACCGAATCACCTCCAATAAAGATCGCGGGCGTAGGTGTTAACAATAAAAAATCTTAATTTTTAACATATAGCTTTAAAAAGCTGCAAATTTGATAAGGATCTTTCATTTGACATGTTGAGATCATCTCAATACAAATTTCAATAAATTCTACTTTCGATTCGATGGAATGTGGAACCTGTGCAAGTCAAAATAATACTCGTATTGAATTTCAAGTCTAGATCTAAAACTAAAATTCTGTAAAGTGCTCAGCGGAGCGGGAGGGGAGGGGGGGGGGCAACAATTAGTTTTATATATATAAAGTTAATTTTTTTTTATAATAGTTTACACAGAAACTTAAAAATTAAAAAAGATATTAGTTTTGAAGTAAAAAACTTTAATCATATATTTTTATCTATTTACCTATTTCAATCATAAAACAAGTGGTCAAGGCATCCATATTTGAATTTATCAAACTTTTTACATTTATCACCTTACAAAGATTGAAAAAGAGAGAGAGAGAAAGAAGGGGAAAGGACGGGAAACACTCAATGCCAAACGAGCGGTTTTTTTTGAATAGCTAAATTTTTGAAAGCATAAAAAAAGTATGAATGCACTCCTAAGTTTTAGGTGAATAACTTGGAAGCTTTTAGAAAAATCGTAATCGTGTATTTCGTACAATTTCGGCTGTGTGCGCGTACATACGGTGAATATAACATTTGAACAAAAGATGAAACACTCTAAAAGCAGCATTACAGTCATACGTCGGCTGTATATCATTACACGACTTTATAACACCACAACTCTATTTGGCACTATGTACATAATCGGGATATGTATTTATATGCTCTTTCATCTTAGCTTTCAGGCAAAAAAGTTGCTATGTGTGAGAGTGTGTGTAAAAGTCAAAAGTGCGGAAATTTCTGATATAACATGAAGCGCTTTGATAAAAAACTTTTCAGTTCAATATAATCGCGTATAATATTTTATCACTGTTTTTTTGTTTTTTTATTATTATCATCGTCTTTTTTTTTAAGTTAATTATTTGATCTTTATTTTTTTTTTAGAGCATATGGAGGTAAAGAAAAGAAAAAAAAGCGATAAATTTATATTGAAGTTAGGAGAAATGGTGATGGATAAAATTTGTTCCAATGCAGTAATCACTGTTGATGTGATAGAGAATATAAAGTCAAGTTTAGTCTGGTGGAATTTTCACATCCAAGTGACTTTACGGGGATGGGAATTTTTTTCAACGGTTTAAATTCAGGTAAAGAAGCCGAGAAAGTGAGAAAGAGTGGGTGGAAGAAGGTGAATATGAGGAAGAAGTGTGAAAGGAAAAAACAAACAAAGGAAAACGGAATTTTTAGACAAGATGAAAAAGACTACTGAAAAATCGGCGTTTCGTTTCTTCGGTTTCTCCTCCGTCATACCTTTTTTTTTTCTTTTATTTTCATTTCACGGGTGTGGCTGAGTCTAACGGCGTGCGGGCATCGATTTTTCTGTCCGTTTCCCAATAACGTGTCAGTCTGGAATCTACCAAGTAAAACCCGACTATTCCCATTTCATCGGTTTCTTACTACATTTTTGGTTTATTACGATTATTATCATTATAATGATTGTTTTTATTATTTTTTAAGTAGGTCTTCTTACACTATGCATTGATTTTATTCTTATCTAAAGCTCCAAAATTCCTCGATATTTTTACTCGAAATTTAGGTTGCTATGCATAAAATAATGATAAATAAACGTCCAAATATTTACTGTCTAAATTTTAGTTACGGAAGCTGTGTAATATGGAATAGCGAGGATAAAGTCGATTTATCATAGCTTTAATAGAAAATTTTAAGGTGAATTTAAAAGAAATCTAAGAAATATCGTTCTTTAAAGGATATTCTTGCTTAAAAGTTATTTCAAGACCCATGAAAACATTTTCTGATATGGTTCGATGTATCCACATATAATCATTGATATTTTCTGGTGTACTTAAATATGGCTTGATATAAACATTTGCCATATCAGTATATATAACTTGACATATTCTCACATGACTTTAGATGGTCATAGTAGGCCTGATACGATCTTATGTGCCCACACATAATCTTAGGGCCAAAGTCAGTGTTGAAAAATTCCGACAGGTGGCGCATGATTGTTGAATCTTCTTATTAGAAAAGAGTTTAGTTTGGAGTTTTAAGTTATAACATAAAAATAAATTTTTTACTCTCCTCAAGAGCTTATCTGATTTTGATTTCTAATTTAATTGACTGGTAAGTTAATTTTTTGTTTTAATTAACATATTTATTGATGTACAAATTTATAGAAAAACTAGCTGTTCTCTGATTAAAAAAGAGAATTAAAAAGAATTTCTTCGTGTTAAACGCCCATAAGACAAAGAATTGGAAGGATTAAATTTAAATTCATAGATTTATTTTAAACTAGCTGTTGCCTGCCCACATCGCTGGGCACTATATAGAATTGTAGTTTTAGATCTAGACTTGAAATTCAATTGGAGTATTATTTTGACTTGCACAGGTTCCACATTCCATCGAATCGAAAGTAGAATTTATTGAAATTCGTATTGAGATGATCTCAACATGTCAAATAAAAGATCCTTACCAAATTTGCAGCTTTTTAAAGCTACATGTTAAGAATTAAGATTTTTTATTGTTAACACCCACCCCCGCGATCTTTATTGGAGGTAATTCGGTGTAAAATCCGTTCTTAGATCATTTTTGTATCACATGTAGACGACTCCTATTAAATTTGGAGTCTATAGGAGCTATAGCTTGGAAATTAAAAATTTTCATTGTTAATACCTACCCCCGCAACCCTCTGTGGGGTGAGATATCGTAAAATTCATTGATAGATTATTTCTACATCTCTTACAGAAGATTCCTACCAAATTTGAAGTCGCTAGGAGCTATAGTTTGAAAACGGGAATTTTTCATTGTTAACGTCTCCGCAACCCCCCTTGTAGGTGGAATTTTGTAAAATCCGTTCTTACCTGACCTTTACTCGGCAAAAGGAATAGTCTAGCCAAATTTCAAGTCTCTAGGTCTTATAGTTCCAGAGATATCGTGATGAGTGACTATATCTATATAAAGTCTCCTATAAATATATAGAAGATTGAAGATTGGAAAATAATGATGAATAATTCTTGATTGTAATACATAACCTGATAATTTAACTTTCAAAACTTTCTTACGAGGATCGAAAAAAAATGTGTTTGATGTCTCCAAAGATTTGATAATATACAACAAATTGATTCTATAATTTTGTGTTTTACCGTGCGGGTTTAAAAAGTATTTAATAAGAAATAAGTACATTTAGCTCAGAAACAATTTTCAACCATGTAACTTGAAATGTAAAAAAAAAAATTCTCGAGGTAAATTACTGCTGCATCAATTATGAAGATATATAAAATTGTCGAGTATTTATGCAGCGATGTGAAAATAAAAGTAAGTTTTAAATGAAACATAGAGTAATAAAAGTGATAAAATAAAAAGGGAATAAAAAGGATGTAAAGTCATTAAATAGAAGTGAAATCAGTGTAAAAATAACTAAAAGCGACAGTTTTTATGTCTCGAGTGAATAACACCGAAAAAGTCGTTTTTTGATCATCTATCTAAAAACCCCAAGGGGATTGTATAACCACAATTCTTTGTAGAAAGTTAAGTTATATTTTTTTCCTTGTTCATCTCCGTGTTCAATCTTCTCGTTCATTTTAAAATATTACGACGCTATTTCCGTCAAGACACCAACACTATAAGTTTAATATAAATACGGCATTACTTGACTCTGCATAAAAAAAATTGTATTCAATCTATCCGGAAATAACATTAGTAGTAACTCAATAATTTTTACTATCATTCTAATTGTAATTTTTAATGTTATTGCAAACAAAATTCAAAGTTGATACATAAAAAGAAATAAAGTTTTGATTCAAGCGTAAATTTTCTTAAATCAAGATTGAAAAATTCTTGAATGAAGTTTAAATTTCTCGAACGAAGTTGTTGTTTAAATAATAAGT
This sequence comes from Cotesia vestalis, assembly GCA_000956155.1. Taxonomy (NCBI): domain Eukaryota; kingdom Metazoa; phylum Arthropoda; class Insecta; order Hymenoptera; family Braconidae; genus Cotesia; species Cotesia vestalis. The sequence continues at coordinate 5,257 of JZSA01002287.1, forward strand.
TTTGTCGGTTAATGTAAATGATAAAGTTTATTAGTAATTATATATACAGTTATACGCGCTATTACGATACATAAGTTTATACAACGTCTAATCGTCAAGAGTACTTGATGATGAATGATAATGTGAGTCATGATTTCACATGCATTATTTTTGGGACTCGTTTGACCGTACGCATGCGTGTCTCATATTACCGCAAGGTTTGTGTGTGTGTCTCAACGACAACATTGTAGTATTTCCAACAGAAGTTATATTTTTTTAAGCCAAGAAAATTTCTTCTTGCTCCAAAATAACTTCGGTCTTCCTTACAATTTGTTTGGTTCAAGAAATTTTTTTTTCTGTGTAGGCTTCGCGAATTGACTAAATTTTAGGCTTCGATTGTGCAATTGGGAAAAAAATTTTTAATTGATTTACTGACAAAGAATTTACATATTATAACGAAATATCTAGAAAACGGTTGATCCTACAGACCATCTCTGGAACTTCCCGTTATGTTTATTCCAGAGTTTCGAGCTCTTCAAGCTCGTCAATTTAGTGGTTGTAGCTACATACTTTTTTGAAAATTCTAAATTTGAATATCTTTTGATAGAATCAATCTTTTCCAATAAGGCTTGCAGCAGTCGACAAAGTTTTTCAAGCATAAACAAATTATTCATTACTACACAAACGATTCAACTTAAAATTTTTTAATTTTGTTAACCCGAGTTGAAAAAATTAACTTAAATGAACTTAACCGCTATACTAAAACAATTGATGTAAGCTCATATAAGTTCATTTTTTCGACTCGGGAAAAAACAATTTTTTGGAATAAAATAAAATTAAATACTTTTCGAACGATTTGACCGATTTAGATGCGGCTTGCGACAATCGATGTAGTTTTCTGCCCTGGTTAAAAATATTGATTGCAAAGAATTGAATAAGAAACTTTTTTATTTGAAAATTACATTCTTGAGATTTCTCGCAATCAACCGAACCGAATTGATTTATACTCACAGATAATCTAGCAGCAACAAAGCTCTTTCCAACGCCGCCAACTCCGTTTCTATCGTCTAAACCGTTCAAAAGTTATAAGAAGTTCACATACATTTTCGAAAACTAGGGTGAAACCAATAACTTCCCGATTTTTTTTAAATAATGAATTTTCATTGAGGTAAATTGAAAAAATTCTGATAAAAATTTTATTCATGCTTCGAGACATTCTAAATTAATATAAAAAACTTACCTTCTACTCAAGACAATTAAACTAAAACAAGAAAAGAAAAAGCTTGCCTGATATAATTGTCATATTCTACGGCAATAAATTTCAATAAAGTGACCTCTACAAATTTGTTCTTATCTTAATCTGACTGGTCATTAGTGTCATTTCTTTTACGCTGTGTTTTTTCCTGATTTATAATTAATGAGGATTACTGGGGTCATATCGTTTCGTTGTTTTACCGACCCTGTTATTGGCCTCTAGGCGGTGCGGTCTTTAGTAAAAAAGTAAATCAATAACCTACACTCAGTGTAACATTGGCCTATATTTCCCAGAAAATCCTCGGAGAAAAAACATATATGAAAAACTAAAGATTAGAGTTTAATGATCTGTGAGTTTCTAGTATAATTTGCGATGTACACTATTTTAATATGCACGTACAATTTTGTTAAATTAGTAAATTTTTTAGTCAAATGGATCGAAGTCGAAAAAATTGTAGGTACCATTGACCTTATGACTTCTTGAACTAGTTTTTTAATTATATTGTACAGTGCTGATGATTTGTTGACATCTCAATCGAAACTAGAGGACATTTAAAATCAAAAAAATTTGTCTATTGTAGATCGTAAGAAAATGAATTTCGTGAGGAAAACTCATTCAAAAATAACTTTGCTAATAATCTAAATAATTAAAAAAATAACAAAAATTTTATCTGCGGCGTATATATATATATATATATGATGGAATGAGTTTTTAAATCAAATTTAGTATCATTGAGAAGATCTTGACCTAAATTTGTGCCTTTTCAATCGTTTATATGCTTTTTAATAATAGTTAATTTATTATGATAAATTTTCGAAGTAATTCTAAATAGCTTTCTAATTTCGCGACAAACGTCATTTGTTTCTTCATTTATTTTATTTTGTACATGTCAATGTGGTTATAGGTCAAAAATTAATTCACATAATTGAGAGACTAAGAAACACTTCGTGATGAGTATATCTTTATCATAAAATGGGTTTAGTATTTCTTCAGCAATAGTCATTTATGATTTAAATAATTTAGAAAGTAAAAAAAATTTTGTGATTAACATATTTTTATGTTAAAAGGAATTTTGTATAGGTGAACTATACTAGTTAAATTTGGTACACAGAAAAAAAAATTAACTTGATTCAAGAGAAAAATTCTTGAAACAAGAATATAATTTTGAAGAGGGTAATTGTCTTGAATCAAGAAGAAAAATTCTTGAATTAAATCAAATTTCCTTAAATCAAGAATTTTTCTACTCAAATCCAGAATATTGAGCTTCAAAAATATATACTTGATTCAAGAACATTTTTTTTTCTGTGTAGCATCAGAAAAGTCTTACTTAATAAAACTCGATAAATATTATCATTAATCATTGATCATTATTATCATACTACTCAAAGTAGATCTTAGCATTTACAATATAAATACATAACTTATCAAGTTGACGATATTTGGTAGTTAACAATATTACGTTAAAAAAGTTTGTATAGAAATTTTATTTATGTACTGTAAATTAGTTTTTATAGAATTTAATTTTTATAAAAGATTATGATGTATTCAGTAATTTTATATAGTCTGAGATTGTAAAATAATTCAAAAATTCTTGTATTCATAATTGTTTTACCTAAATATTGTTGACATGTGAATGATGGTTTGTTGTTGATTTACAGACGCGTGATGAAGTTGAGATTATCAATGAAACGTTGCGGAATTTGATATAATTTAGACATAAAATGAATTGCGGATCTTAAATAACTTGAGCATTTATTTATTTATTGGCTGAGATCTGAATATTACCTTCAATATTGCGTTAGTATAGATTATTAATTTAGAGGTCAAAAATTGTGTTTAAAAATAAATCTGAAATCTTTTAGAATGATATTGATGATCGCAGTTATCATAGTCATCATGATATTAATGATCATAGGAATTATGATAATGATGATATTGATGATTGCACACAATCATGATTATGCCAATGAAAACAATTGTGATTATTATGGTGATTGCGATATTAATAATTATAATGATCACGATACTGATAAATTATAATAGTTATCATGATGAGATTATAGTCAATAACGATCGAATCTTTATTTCAATTTTTAATAGCAATCATAATCATTAATTTCTTAATAAATGATCAAACTATATTGGAGCACATATTTCAAATCGAACATTAAAATGAATTGAAACAATTACTTCGAGAAAGATCAAATGGAGCTTTAACCGCGTAATGACTGAAAGAGACTGAGCGAGAAAAAAGATATGATGAAAGGGAAGAGAGAAAATTGGTTTCCGAGAGTACCGAGGACGAGGATAAATTCAACAGTTTTCAGTTTTAAAAGTTCAACGTTACCTGAAATATTTAATTATTTTAATTCAATCAACATCACAAATGTTATTATGACAAATAACAACTTTTATTTAATATTCTGTGTTTTATAAAATTTACTCACCATCATTCAATAATAATAATGATAATAATAATTATACATCCAATTTATTTAGTCAGAACGCATGGGTAAACATTATAAGACACCTTTTACATTTACTGATTATGGTGGTCATGATTATTTTGTCAGTTAAGCCAATTGCGTTGAATGCAGACGCAAAATGTAAGAGACTTAATTCAATGGATTCAAGTATGTGAGCCTGTTATTTTTCGAGATGTAGCTACGTCTAGAAAAATACCAGTAAAATGAAACTGTAGAAAATTATACAAGAGAAAAAAATTGTATTGCCGCTTTGGATTGGGTTAAATGTAAAAAAAGTAAAGGCTTTTTACATGAAATACTCAGCGAACTATTTTTTATTTCAGATTTTAGTATATTTTAGGTACACGGAGAAAAAAGTATTGCTATAATAGTAATCTAGTGGATTGTGAACGTAGTATTGTGATTAGCTCAAAACAGTATTGTCATTTTCACGATATTATAACCTGATATAAGGTACCGGCGGGTAATAAGGCCTAGCTAAGGGAGATTTTTTAAAAAAATCGAAAATATTGCATTTAATTATTGCAATATAGCATTAATTTTTAAATTAATACGTTAGCCATAAAATACAATGGAGAAATGGTAATTTTCACCAAAAACAAACACAAAATTAAATTTTTTCAAAAACCTTGCGAATAGGCATTATTTTACTACGGTAGGGTAATAAGGCCTGCGGGTTATACATACTGGAAATAGTTACACTATACTTGATAAAATTGGTACTAGAGATCAATCATCACTTAAATTGAGCAACAATACTTTTTAAGATGTTGATAAAAAATAGAACAATGATTTTAAATTATTAAATATAAAATTATAAAAAATGTTTACCATTTAGTCAAATCATTTTTTAGGAATTCTTTTGCGCTACTTTAGCATATGACGGATGATGAAATATAGAAGTCAAGGAACGTTGTATCGGGACTCTATAAACTTATAGCGACATTTCTATGCTAGACACGCTTCTTCTAAAAGAGAAGTCTTTAGTAGAATCGGTTATTTTAAATAGCATAACATATTTTAAACAACCACCGGTTTGGTCAAAATCAGTTGATTTGCTTGTGAGATAACGTTGTCAAAAAAAATTGAAAAAAATGTTTTTTTCTTGCTCCGAATTTCAGAATTTCTATGAACTTCCTTATAAAGCTACCTTATAAATCATAGCAATATAGACGATAGCAATATAAACATTCGATATCCGAATCTATGCCTGGATTGTGATAATCACGATCCACTAAATTGGGCACATGCGCATCTAAAGTATAGTTATTCAAGGATCGTGATCATCACTATACTGTATCGTGATAATAGTAATACTTTTTTCTCGGTGTATTATATCCAACTTCTGTAATGAAAAAATTACATCGAGTACTCACTTGAAGGAAATATTCAATAGAATTTTTAATATGTATTGACGAGAAATTAAATTTTCATATAATTTTGGACTTGAAGGCCTGAGAAATATTCTAGATAATCAAAAAAATGAAGATAAATTATCAAGTCTAGATTTGAAGGTCAAACATTTGTTGTCGGAATTTTTTCATTAGGCACTTTTATCTAAGAAAAAAAAAAAACAATTTTAAGCTATTAATTACTAGTGATTGTCAATAAAATATTTTTTTAATGGACTTACATTCCTACGAAATCTTAACGCTTCTTTTATCTAAATGATACTGTATTATATCGATAGCACACCGAACTACAATAACATAGAAAAATAACATTATTGGTAGCAATAATTTTGTATAAGTGGACAATAGTTTGTTTTCTTTTTTCAATACAACAATGTTGAATTTATTCTCGATTTTTTTAAAATTATTTTCGATCGCCATTATTCTGAATCTACATGATGAATCTATAGCTGCATTGAGCATAAGTCGTCCAAAAAGATCTCTAGGTGTTAAAGAATGGTACTATTTGTGGCCCGAGGGCCGTATTCCTTACATAATAGATAGTAGTTCATTTGAGGGTCCTGAACGTAGGCTTATAAAACAGGCGATGCGAGTATGGGAAAGATCAACTTGCATCAAATTCATGGACAGAAAAAATTTTAGGGTTCATGAAGATTATATATTCATCACGAAATTAAATTCTGAGTAAGTAACATTCCCGAATTACTAAAAACATTTTTGACTTTGAATACCTGCTATCATTTTGTTGTTTTTTTCAAAGATGTTAAACTGAAAGTGTCGGCAGAAGACAAATTGGGATAAACTACCTATGCTTAAATGAAGACGGCCTGACTCAAAGAACTATTCTGCACAAATTAGGACACATAATAGGTTTATATCATGAACACCAACGTCCAGATCGTGATGAGTATGTAAATATCAATAGGGAAAATATCAAGATTGGAAAAGGTGAGATTTTCATTTTTTCATCATTTTAATATAAAAAATTGGTAATATCGATTTTTTATAGACACTAAAGATACTTTCAAGAAAATGACGACTGAGAATTCCATTACACTCAGTGAAAAATATGATTTTAATTCAATAATGCATTATTCGACTAATAAGTTTGCACGTGACCGATCTAAGAATACCATAACTCCTTTGAAAACCGAAGATATTGAAATCACCAAAATTGGAAGGTACGAACAATTGAGTGATATCGACATCAGAGGTGTAAATCGGCTCTACAATTGTTCTGGTAAGTGTCAATAAAAGATCCTGGGTAGAACAATTTAAATCTTAAACTGATTTTGAGCAAAATAATCTGCATTTCAACTTATTGATTCAAATTATTTTTGATCCGTTTTTAGTCTAAGCAATCTGTCAGTAAAATAACTGATCAGCTATGAATATTTTATACTGTTTCTAATCTAATGAGACTAAGAAGTTTGATCTGTTTTTAGTCTAGATCTGTACTTGGACTCTATAGATTAATTTTAAACTCAATATGAAATATTATACTGTTTTTGATCTACAATGTTAACTCTTAATCTTCAAAGGCCAAAAGTCGGCTAAGGTGGCGACTTATAATTTTTCAAGTCTTAATTAAGTATATATTAGCAACCCTGCAGTCACTATGTGACTGCTGTGACTTGTGAACTATGAATAAATAAAATTTTACTTCATTAAATAATGACTTATTTTACACTTAAATTGCACTGTACTTTCTTAAATGTTGATATTTTTGAAGATATAAGCTCATTCCGATGTTACGCTCATCAAGAGCTTTCAAGATAGATTACGCTTATCAAGATAGACCACTAAAAATTGTAATTTTGGGTTCCGGTTTGAATAGGAGTTGTGTTTGGATATTTCCTGACATATTTTGAGTGTCAAGAATTTATTTGATGTTCAGAGAATTTTTTACAGAAGATTTTTTTGGATACTTCCGGCGAAATTTTGAAATTTCAGTAGAAATGCCCAAACAAAGCTCTTGTTAAAAAATTCTCTGAACATCAAATAAATTCTTTACGCTCGAAATATGTCAGGAAATGCCCAAACACAACTCCTATTCAAACCGGAACCCAAAATTCCAATTTTGAGAGGTCCATCATCGAAGTTACATTTTGGAACACCCTAATGTTTATAAATTGATGTGGGTACTCAAATGAAAGGTCTCGACGAGTATAATGTCGGGATGGGCTTCTACCTTTAAAAATGTCAATAGTTTACAAGATACAAGGTCATTTCTTAATTATGTATATAGAGATAGAGCATTTTCGAATGCAGCTTAAATACTTATCATAGTAAATTTACTATCGGTGAGAATGATATGAAACCTTGAAAAGGTACAAAATCAATTCAAGACCTTTGTAATGACTCTAAATTTCAATAAAAAAACCGATTTTATCATTCGACTATCTTGGACAAAAAATTTTTCTAATTCTTTTAATATTATAAATTAAAATCACCGGAAGAGTCGAAGAAAAATGTTTACCGTTAATTAAATGACCTAAAGCTTTGGAAACATAAAAACATGATAAAAATATTCATCAAACATGTTATTTTACAAAAGATCTTTGCGGTGACGATTATAAGTCCTTGGAGATTCATATAAAATCAATCGGATAAAAAACTTAGTTTTATAAATAGATAATCTTGGGCCTGATCGAAGCTTTTTTTTTTTTTCAAAAATGAACAAAATGGTGGCCTCAAGAAATTTTTTTTCAAGATTTTCGGGAAAAAATCAACCGTTAAATTCGTCATAAAAAATCGAAATTTTTGAAAAAAAAAAAAAAAAATCTTCGATCAGGCCCAAGATTATCTATTTATAAAACTAAATTTTTTATCCGATTGATTTTAGATGAATCTCCAAGGACTTATAATCGTCACCGCAAAGACCTTTTTTTTTGGAACTGGGTCAACACAAATAGCTATAACTTCGGGAATTATAAATTTTTTTTTTTCAAATTTTCGTGACTTCAAGTCAAAACATTGTAAAATAATGCCATATTATGACTTTTGTAAAATAACATGATTTAATAGCAAAAAAAAATTACTGAAAATTCTCATTTTTTTGTGTCTCTGACTACCCCTTAAGCTAATCTTTTTTTAGCATTAAGAATTTTTTTTGTCTTTGAGACGATAAGTGTTGAAAGTTTTTTATAATTCGATGTCATTTAATTACATTTAGTGAATAAAATCTACTGAAAATTATTGAAATTATATGGTTCATGTTAAAAAACAAAATAATTTTGATTATTCTGTGATTTCAGAATGTAGAAAGTTGATTGAGGATGATAGTGGAGTATTCGATGTAGTCAAGGATCTAAATTCGTCAAAAAGTATAACAAAACACTGTGAATGGAGAATTGTGGGGGCACCTGGTGAACAAGTTATTTTTCATATTTCATCTTGGAGTGTTCCCAAAACTGAGAGTTGTCGGACTGATTATTTGCGAGTCAATGATGACTTTAGAACACCTGGGTGGAATATAATAGGTTAGAAATTTTTCAATTATGCTGTGAATTTTTTTTCTTTTTCAATTACATACAAAATTTATCTCCGCAGCGGATTTATGTGGAGAAGGCGGTGGGGAAGATGTACCTTCTGAAGCAAGCCAATTGCTCATTACGTACCACACAAACACTTTGAACAGTAAATACTTTGGTTTCACTGGAAACTTTAGAATAGTTTGCGAAGGTGACATAGATATCGTCGATGAAGAAAAGGAATATTATTTAGAATCTCCAGGCTTTCCGAATCGGTATAAAGCTAACAAATATTGTCTTTGGCATCTAGACGCGCCTCCTAACAGAAAAATTATTTTAAAGTTTAATTATTTTCAACTTGAGGCATCTGAAAACTGTAAGAATGATTACGTCGAAATTCGAGACGGCAATTATTATTACTCACCGCTCATTGGGAAATATTGCAATAATACTATCCCAGAAGAGATTTGGTCTAGAGGAAATACTTTATATGTCAAATTCCGCAGTAATAACCAAATTCAAGATAATGGATTCTCTGCTGTTGCAACTTTACGTAAATTATATTATTAACATTTTGGTTCGCCAAAATATTCCTTCGAAACTTTTATTTACAAACGTTTTATTAATTTTAGTCTATTAAATTTCAAAATTAATCAGTATAAGTTAAAAAATAACATCTAGTTACATCGAATACTCATTAGGAGAAAATAATCGATATAATTTTTCATTCTTTCCTTTGAAATTAAATTGGGGCCAAAGTTAGTGTTGAAAAAGTCCGACAGGTGACGCATGATTGTTGAATCTTATTATTAGAAAAGAGTTTAGTTTGGAGTTT
>JZSA01002290.1:0-10204 GCA_000956155.1 Cotesia vestalis
AAGGAGTAAACTCCAGTCGTGCGTCGGAGCTGACAGACACAATTTTTTTTTTTTAATTAATTAATTAATTATTAGTTAGAGTCGGTTTTAACTGCTGTGGTCATATCGCCGACTTTAACTGTTCGGAGTGGTACGTTGGGGTCTTTTTGGGTTGTGAAAATCTTAATCTACGTGGCAAGGGTCAAATAGCAACCAAGATGGTTTCTAAGACCAGCTTGGGATTCGAACACACGCCTGGCCGGTGAGCCAGTCCGAGTGCTCTATAGGCCATGGGTCTTAGACCACTCGGCTAACCTAACCGATTTGAACACTTTTGTTTTAAGTAAAAAATGTAAATTTATCGATTCTATGGTATTTTTAGCCGATTCAGAAATTATTTATCTATTAATTAGTGTAATTTTTATTTTGGTTATGCACTGAAAAAAAAAAAAAAACGACTTGAATCAAGACAAAGAATTCTTGAACTAAGTAAAATTTACTTAAACGAAGAAAAATTTATTAGTTTAAGAATTTTTCTACACAAATCAAGAAGATGAAATTCTTTAAAATTATTTACTTTATTCAAGTAAATTCTTTTTTTGTGTGCGAATATTATGATTGTTAGATGCCATTTAGAGAGGAAAAATTAGGAATTCGTTTTCTAAGCAATAGTATAAGATATGCAAAATCTTTCTTGATTTAGCGTATAGTCAGTCATTATGATCACTAATATAATTATCACTAAAGTCACCATCGAAATGCAAATTTTCTTTCCTAATTAGTAACGACAGTATGGCTTTCATTCCGCCAAACTTTCAAGAGTTTTCACATTCAACATCTTCAACAAAAAAAAGTCAACTTTTCATAGACTAATTTCAGTGAAGAAAAAAATTCATTTAGATAAAGTTACTTTTATCAGAAAAAAAGTTGGTAAAACGGTCGACCCTGAGGACTAGCCTAAAACTTTTCAGTCTCCACGCTCTTTGAAAACTCAATCATCTGAAGTCAAGCAAGAATCGATAGTTTTCTTTTCTTTAAATTGTTTCTTTTCTAGCGCAACAAAAATCCGACTTTCAATAATGATCAAAACTGTACTTCAATAAATAAATTCAACTTTAAAACGAAACTTAGATATTGTCTTTTGAATAAAATTATTTCAAACACTCTATGAATTTTTTTGAATGAAGAATTTCTCGTTTGTATTCATTCGTAAGTAATGGTATAATTACTTAAATTTTGTAACAATTTTGATGAATGAATTTTAAATAATAGAGAAAATTAATGATAATAGCTGAAATGGAAACACTAAAACGAATCAAGTGACGAAATTTAAAGACAATGAATCATTTTCTACTTTTGTATATTATTAATTATAATTTTTAGGTGAATAGAAACTTCATTAAAACTTTACAACTCGCGTTAAAGTTATATATATATATATATATATATATATATATATATATACAACTATTATTTTATTTCCATACAAAACTTTAGCGTTGTTGGACTTGTAGTTGTACTTTGTTGTTGTACTGGCACAAACAGCCACCTTTGAATTATTGAGAAACAAGTAAAATTATCTTACTGAAGTTTTCAGAGTATAGACGTTATAATTTAACTAAATGTTCTTAAGCAAATTTTAACAAGATGCGTTTTTCTTTTGAATATCAAAAGATTCCGCGTGTTATAATCCTGTTACAAAAAATCTTGCAACTAAAAATTTCCGACAAAGTATTCGATTGATAGAATATCCGGACATCATCATCATCGATAGTTGACAATTTTGATAATCATAAAATATGTTATGTTTAGGATATTTTGTCCGGTTGTTTTTTTGTAACAGAATTTTTTATATGGGAGATATTCTATCGGAGGATTTCTAAAAGACGCGTATTACTGATGACATGTAGCCTAAAATAGTAGAATTGCATATGAAAATAAAAATGTAATTTACCAGAACTTTCCAATTTTTCATTTTTTCTTTAAAATTTGTGCATCAGTTAACATGTTATATGAAAAAAAATTGTGAAACATGGAAAATTTTTTCAAAACTATCATGGGCTTGGAAAATAAAATTTCGGGAAAAAAATTAAATAAGCACAAATAACATATTTGATAAAAAGAGCACAGCAAGATAACAAGCTTATGTGTTGGTCTATTTTCGAGTAAACACACATTCAAATAAATAAAAATTATTTATATTACGTACACAAAAATTAAAATTCATATGTCGTTCGGTTATTTTTTCGGGGTTGTTTTGTCTGCGGTTATTTTGTTACAGCGCCGATTTTTTTTAGTACATTTTAATAGACACATCAAATCGGTATCAGGTTTATAGTTCCCTGACAAAATATCCACCAGGTTATCCTTCAAATTCGTTATAGTTTTCGAAAATTAAAAAAAAAGTTATTAAAGGGTACATCACGGTTAAAAGCGCATGTGATGGTTTAATGTCGAATAAACAAACACAAAAACCATGTTAAAAGAACGCAACACGATTACCCGGGTTTGTGTTGGTCTAATTGATGTAATTGTTGTCTAATGTTTTTAGTATGAAGTGATTGATAATAATGACTAAATAAATTTATAATTTTTTGACGTAATTTGTTATTACTTATTATTTTAGCTCTCCACTTTGAAAATATTAATGTTATTTTACTCGTGTAATTTTAATGTTATGTGTGTGTTTATCTTTGTTATTTATAGTTTTATTAAGTAATTCTGTCTGTTTGGTATCAATTATCAGGGATGTTTTGTCATAGCGATATTTTGTCGGAGGATCAATTATCATGGAACCCATCAAATCATATCAGACCATATTCAAAAATTTTATAATGAGTATACTCATTATGTATTTTATATATACATGAATAATCTTTGAACTTAACATAATTCAAAAAGAATAGTAGAAAGATATCAAAACTATCCAAACATTACGCCCTGAGGATAAATTATCCCGTTAGATTATGAAATCTACCAAAAATAAGACATCATTCTGAGTAACTAAAACAAACCAAATGCGAACAATGCTAATATCATTTATACGAGCATTAAACCAAGACAAGTGGTTCATAGTTCACTTTTGTCTGGTCGGTTGGTTGGTTAGTCAGCGAGGAAAATAGAGGAATCACGCGACCTTCCTTTCACATGCATGCATATACCTACATCTATGTACGCAACACAAATACACTCCTCCTCTACCACACGTACATATTTTAGATATTAGTTAACCCAATAAGCTCGTGCAGACCTTAGACCTTAGACATTAAGGGGTGCTGGCGTATAAAATGAGAGACACGGCGAATCTGGGCCACAGCGTAGACACCGTCAACATCAGCAACCACCTTTACTTTCATGTCTGCCCTGAGCTATACCGCAACTACTTACACAGAAACAACTACCACTACTACAAAAACTTCTCCGGGTACTTCTGGTATTAGTACTTCCTTGCTATTCTCCTCTTTCTTATTCCCTTACTCATTATACTCTCTTTCAGCTCCTTGTCTGCTTCTATGACTTTCATCCTTTAGCCGCTGTATCTGGCAGGCCAACATGGTCGAGGTGTTTGCACGCACGAACGATCTTTAGCCTTAGTCGCTTTCGTGTTTCTTTACTACTATGCTCTATATATACATACAATAACAACCAAAAAGTCTCCGACCTATATAGTTCTTGCTAAATCCTTACTTGCACACAAGCTGAATTGTAGATTGTAGGTATCCCTTCCCAGTGCTTAATGTACTTCACTTTAACTTGCCGAAGTTAAACCGGAGAAAAGCCGATCAGTGAGGATTATTTTTAGCCCTTTATGTTTTACGGGTTTTATTATTTTCGATATTTATGACGAAGCTTCACGGTTGATGACTTCAGTGAATTTTCAATAAGTTTGCTCATTATTCAAATTTCACTGTTAAAATGGTACGGTTATGAAAGCAATATTTTAAGATATTTCCAAAACTTGGAGTATAAGTCATTGAATGGATAATACATATGCTGTTGAAATTTAAAGACTATTTACCTCACCTATCATAAGCTAATTGTAATTGAAACCGACATTTTTTTTTGTACATATATCATTGGAGAAGCGTGAGAAAATGACAAATTTTTAAATTATTTTTCACCGAAGAATTTTTCCATTCTAACAAAAAACTAGTACATTAAAGAATAAAATATTTCGAACAATTAAAAGAAAAAATTTTATTATTTTCTACACGGAAAGAACAAGATTACACTGGATAACATTTAAGACATTAGTTAATATAATCCAGATTATACTGAGTGATATCTGGATTATAATCATTATAATCTCCAATTTACAACAATAAAATCTCAGATTAAACCACGTAAGATTCCACTAGACATAATCCGAGATTGTATCCTGTGGAATATTGGATAATACCCAGTGATATCTGCGCCATTTTCTTTCTAGCGCCTGCATGTGAAGTGCTGTTTACAATTTGTGAATTATAGTCAATTATCAGTATGTTGAAAATTAAAAAAATTTAATCGGTGCATTAATTAGTGTGTGAACATTTATATTTTGTGCTATGTTTTATAGCTGTTATAATTATTAAAATTACAAGGTATGTAAAAATAGTGTACAATACGTATGTTCTTATGTTAAGACTTGTGACAATAAGATCTAACTTGTTCATAGTCTTATGATAATGCTAAGTGCGCAGGCGCTAGAAAAAAAAATCGCTGAAAAATCACTGGGTATAATCCAAGATTCTACTGAGTGTAATCCAAATTCTACAAAATGCAATCTCGGATTATGTCTTGTGGATTCTTACGTGGTATAATCTGAGATTTCATTAGGAAAAATAGGAGATTACGATAAGGATAATCCAGATATTACTCAGTATAATCTGGATTATGATAGTTACTATCTGAAAGTTTTTTTCACTACCGATGTCACTGAGTATAATCTGGAATGTTATCCAGTGTTATCTTGTTCTTTCCGTGTATGTAGTTTTAATAATCAATTAAAATAAATTTCATATTTAGAGGATTATTTTTACAGAAAGGGAGACAACCACGAATCAATGAAACCGTATTATGGAGAATCCAGTAGGCGAAGAGTGCAATAGCGTTAAAAAAACTTAATCTACAACCTTAGCTTTGTCGACACGTATAACATGGGTAGTCAGCCAAAACTTCATGTCTGGACTTTCACGGAGGAATCACCTCACCTTAATGTTATTATTATTTTTCTAATTAACTTCTTGTAATTCGGTTATTTAAAAGAATAAAAAAAAACAATTATTAGAAGTTATATTACAATGCAGTACAAAAAAAATAGTAAACGTTGAATGAATATAAAATTGAAATTCTGTGTCTTGAATTGAAGTAGTCATATAACTGATGAAATAAAAGAACTCTCCATATAAGCTACTTAATTACATTTAAGTCTTGAAGTTAATTTTAAATTCTTCCTAGAATAGAATTGATTTTTCTGTGAGTATTCATTTTACAAACGCTCCACCGTGTAACCTCAGCCGAATTAAAAGAACCTACTCAATATACTACAGCGGATCAAGCGGCTGTGTAACAAAATATGGTCTCAGCTGTATGCAATCTATAAAAAAAAAAAGCCAATAAGGTTGATGGAAGGGTAGAAAATTGGGTCTCTGCCAGCTGAAGTGTTTTAATTATAATAAAACGAAACAATATTGAACCAAGATTTTCAATACAGTTCATCACATGAGCCCGATAAGAAGATTGATAGAAAAGAGAGAGTTGAAAATTGGATTTATCAAAAGTACAGTGCTTGCTGACACAAGGACTTAGACATCAATGTCATAAGCCAGGAAAATAATTTTTATATAAAAATTTCAATTGATCGATTCATCAATTACAGAAAAATTTTTCCATATGGCCTGATATTAAAATAAGCATTCAAATTATATATGCACTGAAAAAAAAATTAACTTGAATCAAGAGAAAAATTCTTGAACAAAGAAAATAATTTTTAAGAGTTTCAATGTCTTGAATCAAGATAAAAATTTCTTGAATCAATTAATTTACTTAGAAAAATTTCTTAGTTTACGAATTTTTCTACTCACACGAAGAAGATGAAATTATCCAAAATTATTTACTTGATTCATGGAAATTTTTTTTTTGTATGGACACATTTAGCTTGATAAGGCGTGATATCTTCTGATATAACTCGATATGCCCATATCACGTCTTTTATGGTCAATATGCCCATATATAAATTTTTACATAAAATTAGTATTGAAAATCTTCAACAAAGAACATATGATCTCTGAATTGTCTTCTTACAAGAGAGTTAAGTTTAAGGAATTAAATTTTAAAATGAAAATCATTGTATTAAATTCTTCGAAAGTTTGCTTGACATTGATTTTTAGTTTAATCAACTGTTAAATAATTTTTTTTTAAATATTTATAAATACAGAAAAAAAATAATTTTTTTAGTCCTGTATGCAGCGTCGTAATATGGTCACAAATTGCCAGATCAGGTCACATATGGTTCCATCAGACAATTTTTTCCAAAAAATACTGAAACTCATTCAATAATAATTTCTTTTGCAATGAAATTTTTTTTTACATAATTTATATAAGAGTTTTAAATTTTAGGTACAATTTCATACGACGAGATCGAAAACTTCTGATAGATTAAAATTAATAATAGTATAATTACGGACGAGAAAGTTATTTATAAAGCAAATACTATTAGATGGAAAGTGTCAAGCATAATAATTAAACGACAAATTGCTAGCGTTATAAATAGTAATAATAATAGCAGCAGCAGCAGCAGTAATATAGTATATTAAATGTATGAAAAATAGTAAGATATTAGTAGTATTATATTTTATATTATACATGGAAGGGAGCAGTTGTTTGGTAAACGACTTTCTCGGGTAGTATAATACATCACTGAAAGTAGCGATAGAATGACAGACATCCTCTACTCGTAAGCCGTAGCTCGTGGAAAATAGCGGCGGCAATGTAGTGCTATATACTTGTACAAGCGGAAGTTAGAAACTCAAATACGCAGTGTGTACCACTACTGTACACATATAAATAGTTAAATGCGAGCACAAGTACGAGTATAAGTATAAGATACATCAATCTATGCCATACGTCGTTCGTTTCTAACCGCATATCTGTACGGATACTAAAACTTCATTTATTCATGTGTCACTGTACTATATTGCGTGTCTTTTTTGTTATTTATTTTTTTCATTCATTCAATCTAATCATTACGCCATTCATCATATGTGATAACATCGTAATGACCACTTTTTACTCCATGCTACATTTATTTCAATAACACTCGTATTAATTTTCCTTGTCATAACACGTATTTGTTTGCTTTCTTCTGTTTTTCTTTCTTAGAAAAACGCACATTTTTGTTTGTTTAGTTGGGGAAGAACATTCTTGTACAGAGCGTCATTTTATTGCTAATCATCCTTAAAAAAAAATTTCTGATTAGGTCTGATATGTTTTTGTAAAAAGAAAGAAAATTTGTTTTTATTATACTCGCTCCAAATAGATATTTATGTCATAAGGCCGTGAAGTGACGGTTTTCTGACAGCGACGATATTTCGATATGAGCTTAAGGTTTGCGGCGGGAAGGTTCGAAACGGGCGTAATTTTAACGTCCGAGGCATAGCCGAGGACGGAAATTTACGCTCGTTTTCGAACATTCGCGTTACAATCATTGAAGCGAATATCGAAAAAAAGTCATTCTCAAAATCGCCACTTAACAGCCGAATGACATACAATATTTTTTGTTATTATCGCTCCATAAGTTTAATTTTTGAGGGATAGGAGGCAAATAATGACATATTTAAATTTAATGAAGTTTTACAAGGGCAACAAAACTTAATTTTACATTGATTACCTTTTTATTAATATTTATTTATGGCGGGGTTGTTATTTCATGAACATTAGGTCCGTTTCATAATAAACTGCCAGCTGAGAAATAATTAGCGCCACTCAATAGTAACTGTTTAAAATTTACTCTCAATCATTGGTCGGTACAGAATGTGACTTTTTTTTTTACAATCTCTCTCAATTTCGTCTGTAGTTTCGACGTTTGTAGTCAATTTTTCAGTAGTTTCAATAAAAAAAATTCTATTGTACTACAATATTTGACATTAAAAAAGTAAAAATAATTATTTATCTAGTCAATTTTTCACATCTATTGATTTTTAACAGTTTACTGTACTACACAGTAAAAGATTTTGCGTCATTTCGTCAAACAATTTTGTGTTGAATATTTAAAACTTTAGTATGTAAATTTAACAATTTTTCGTATTAATTTTTTTAAGTCAATATTTTTCCATACATTTTCCATACAGTTGTTTACGCTCAGTTTTTTGCTGTCTGTCTTGTAATTATTGTAATGTTATAACTGAAAATTGTTGACTAATTTTTTCGAATGGAATAGAGATTGACTAAGTTTCTTAAAAATATGGTTACAACTTGTTTGACTTTATTTATACATTGTAAAACGATGAAATTTTTCGGAGTTAATTTTGATACACAACAGTGTTAATCTTAAATTTTGCCCGATGAAGTTGTGAAATACAACGAAACGTTGCAACATTTAAAAATCTAGCATTGAGTGGTTTTTTTCCTTTCCAAGTTCCTGATAATTTTATTGTTATATTTATTAATAAAATTATAATGAGATCTGAAATTCGTTAATGTCTCAAGATAGTAGCAATTCTTAAAGTATTATTTTTTCCGTGCATATGTTTCTTGATTTTACCATATGTAACCAGATCAAGAAATTTTCCCACGGGTATTGAATACCCAATGCGTTCTTTTCTTCACAAGTTTTTCAAGCTTATACAAAAAAATATGAACTTCTGTTAAAATTTCGATGAGCAATTTTTTTATTTTGGGATTTAAACCAATCAAGTTATGTCACTTGAAAAGGATTTGTCGTTTTTTAAAGTAAGCCATTCAGACCCTTCAAACTTCAAATAAATCATTTTAACTTCAATTTATAAAAATTGATGTATTATGTCAGAATTTCAGTGCCAACTTAATAATTTTTGTAGAAAAATAAATTGTTAACTTTTGTTCTCTTTTATTTATGTACGGTCAATAAACTTTTAAAATAGGAAAAGCCTTGAATAGTATTTAGTTGAGTAAGTTTAAATGTCACGTAAGCGTATGCAGAAAGTGAAAAAACAATCCGCAAAATGGAAACTAAAAGAAATAAAAGAGAGAAGTAGAGAGAGGGGTGTTAAAAAGAATGGAAAACTCAGCGGAGGAGAGATGAACGAGTAAATCTCTTTCTTCCGAACGCGGCACGAGATCATCCAATCTACGGTCTCAAACGCGATTATCGGATTTCGCTTAGCTGGCCACATCCGACTGGGCAGTAACATTTTCCGTTCCGCAGGTTCGTTTCAATTTTCCTTACCGTTCAATCGGAACTTCCATATTTCCTTGTACTATATGGATACAATTTCAACGCAGAACTTATTTTCTTACCGCTCTACAAGTACAGCATCATGTATGTGTTCATGCTATATGTACAGATATATATAGCTTCAAAGTAATATCATTCCTCATACCGTCAAGGCCACCGGTTGATTCTCGTCACTACCTCGTATGTTGCTGTTCACCCTTATAAAAAATCAATACTTTTTCATTAATAAATATAGATAAATAACTCTCATATCATCTTCATACCTTCATGAAATAATAACAATGATGATGATATTGGTAATAATATTGACGTTCATGATGTTGATATTGATGGACTGATAAAAAAAAATCTGGAAAACGGTTGACCCTGAAGGCCAACCCTAGAACTTCCCACTATGTACGAGTTCAAAACGCTCGGTAATTTGTTTATTCCAAAGTTTTGAGTTCTTCGAGCTCAAAAATGTAGCTGGTATACATTTTCGAACTCGAAAATATAGTGGTTGTAAACACAGAAGTTATTGAAAATTCTAAGTTGCAATATCTTCCAATCGAATAAATCATTTTTGATGGAACTTACAGCAGTTGACGCATTCTTTCAAGCACAAAGAGATTATTTGTAACTTACCAAACGACTTAACTTAAAATGATGGAATTATGTAAAAAAAAAACACTTTTTGGGAATTTTTTGAAATTGAAAATATCTTGAACAATTTGACTGATTCTGATGTGGTTCGCGGTAATCGGTGCAAGTTTTTGAGCACAAAAAGATTGCCTCTTACTTACTAAATGATCCAAACAGAAAGTTCGAAGT
>JZSA01002291.1:0-31438 GCA_000956155.1 Cotesia vestalis
TTGATGATGATAATGATCATGGAATTTACACAATAATAATAATAATAATGATAATAATAATAAATTCATCGAACCTATTCCTGCTATTAAAATGTACATTCTCTAATAAAAAATTTGAGCATTTCAAGGAGAATTTTTTTTCTACTATTTTTGTATTTTCTGTCACGAAAAACCTAAAATAAAAAGAAAGAACGAGGAAACATCGAGATTCGAGTTGTGTGACTTGTATTGGCTTCTGTATACGTGGACAGAATAGCAATCGACATGTCAGAGAAACGTTTTTTTTTTTTTGGTACATTTTATTTATTCGAAAAAAAATAAATAAAATAAAAATAAATAAACAACGAAACCCAATAGATAACAAAAAATAAAAAGAAAAGTAGTTCAAACACTCGTCTTTTCTATTTCTCTTTACACTTGAACTAGCGGTATTGTATGTACCCATCTGTTGTACCGATTCTTAGAAAAATTGTATCAATAATTCGCGTACTTCACTGACAACATCGTAAGCTCTAGAGAAGAGAAACAGGCTAGAATAAGATTAAAAAAAAGTAACAAGTAACAAGACGAACAAAGGTTTGTTATTATACCTGCGTTGCGAATGTGAGCAAATAATGAGTGTTAATGTTTACTTATTTTTTTAAGGTTTTCGTTTACGTCGACAGATTGCTACGAAAATATTAATTTTAATAACTGTTCATTTATTGTATTTTCCCGTCCGGGAAATTGAGTTGCTTACTGGAGAGTAAAATAGAGAAGTTATTATTTTATTTAGTCTTCTCTTATTATTTTAAGTGCACCGTATAATTGGAATAATGAAATATCAATTAAAAATAATATTTTTCTTGTCAATGCATCGTGCTTTCTTGGTTAATGTTTTTTTTTAATCCATTGTTACCTGAGAAAATATAAAGTAATAATTCTACGTATATTCTGAGTTATTGTGAATTTTTCTTTCATATAATTGTTGAATGTGAAGAGTTATTTTATTATTCCCAGTAATTTTTTTCTTTTATTGTCGATTCAATGTAAAATTGCAATTACTTATTTCAGCTGACAATTATGAATAACTGTTATTTAATTTTAAATATGTGTCATTAATCAAATTAAAAAAATACCATTGAAAGCACTCGAATTAAAGTTTACAAAATATTAGTGTTGTGATATCCTGAATTCATTTCTTTTCTAATTCTCAACCTAAGAAGAAATGTTTATTGTAGTTGAGTAAGCAAGGGAACGTCCTTAGGGATGACTAAAGTAACATTAAACACTAACGGAAGTCAAAGATATCTTGAAGATCCTCCCGTTGACCCAACTGTACTTGATAACTATTACTGTCTAGCACAATAACCATTACAATTCTTTTTCCTCAGTCTTTAAATTGAATCAGACTTAAATCTTGGTTAATCCTTCTATCCAATTTTATCCCGACCACCCCGATCGACCGATCGTGAAATATTGGACTAGGAAAGTTTTCGAAAACATGCTCACTTTTTACTTTATTTTGACTTCTACGCCCTATTACTATTATTAGGGGTGATATAACTTCTTATTAGAAACGTTTAGCCGTGAAAATTGCACGATTAATGATGCGAAGCATCAGAGGATGCTATAAGTTTGAAAACTATTTTGGTAATTATTTTTGCTATTTTACACTTGTTAGTTAATTTAATCAAGATATTTGATATAGTCCCATGTAAAAAATAATCGTCTTAAAATTGTCGTTTGTTTAAGATCTTAAACGTTACACAAACCAAGACTATTCGAATAAAAAATTTCGAGAGCAGATTTTTGAAATTTGGCTCTTGAATTTGTTATGAAAATTAATTTTTAGACGATTTTACGACTTTCTAACCGCTACATTTTTGAGTATGCCCTTTTTAATTTGAATTTGAAATTGTTGAAATCTTACTATCGGACAATTTTCAGACTTTTTAAAGACGCTCCGTTTTAATGTTGCGGGACTCTATCGCTGTTAACTCATCTTAAAATAGTCTCGAAAAATTTTTTAAAAACTTTTTTAAGACTATTTTTAGATTTTTTGAGACTATTTTAAGATTTTTTTATAACTATTTTAAAATTTTTTTAAGACGATTTTTAGATTATTTTAAGACTGTTCATAATAATTTTCCGGAGCTGTCGCTGTGATATCGTCTTGTTTTCAAAAAAAATTCGAGAGGCAAATTTCAAAAATCTGCTCTCGGAATTTTTTTTTTTGGTATCTTAAAAAAGTCTTAAAATAGTCTTGGTTTGAGTCATGTTTAAGATCTTAATTAAACGACAATTTTTTTTTTTTATACGGGGCATTGTAAAGATAATTTGATAGAAATCAATTTTGTAATTTTTATAAATTGATTTAGTGCAATAGAAATGGAAAAAGATATCAAAATAGCTTAAAAAATTTCTCTTTTCATTAAAGAATTGTAGGTCCTCATACATAATTTTTAGATCAGAGGTAGTAATAAATATTTCCGACATGGTGACTTTAAAAAATTTTTTCACAAGTAATGTGATGTATCTTGTCCTCAACAAGTGAGATAACAGCAAAATTTAAAAATTCAACTCAAGATATTTTCCATAACAAGTACCAAAAGAAAAACAGAACAACAATAACTTAATAATTCACAATTACCGTAAACTTCCAAGACAATAATTTATAAATTCAGATGTACAAAGTTTCTTATTCAATGTAAACTTAGTCTCCAAGTTTGAGTTAATTTTAAAATATAACAAGCCAACTTTCGTCATGTTGACCGGAAAGAAAAAGCGAACCCATTTGTGTTGTACAAAAAGTAGACATATGTCTTTTAAAGACTGACTTTTACGTCAGACTTGAAACAACAGAAGCATTATTATTAGATAAGAACGAATTAAATTTCAATATTTATAAATTTTGCATATAGGGATATTTAGGTACCTTTAATTAAACCTTCACATATATTTAATATTTTTATTTCATTAGTTAATAAAATGTTTTTGTAACTATCAATAAAATTGAATTATATAAAATATTTTGAATAATTTTTTTTTCAACACTAAAGAAATGTAACTTCTTCAGAAGAAAAAGTTACACTAAAATAAAAAAGTTATTTTCCACTCACAATATTTTTTATGCTAAGAAAAAAACTTGGTGTTGCTCTATTAGCAATACCTGATATTTTGTTCAGCAATATACGTGTATTGTTCAGAAGTATACGTATACTGATTATCACAATACTTCAAAGACCTATGATAAGAGGATAGAGACACTTGGCTCACGCCACATATGTTGGACGTGTACTTGGCACGATACACTACCGTGTTTCCGGATTTTCTAATACCGAATGTAAAATGAAATGATTATAACCTTACTTTACTGACATAATTAAAATTTTTACTAAATATTTGAATTAATAAGAATTGAAATTTTAAGTGTAATAATAAATGTTAATTTTCAAATTTTATCAAGAATTATAATTGTTTATCATAATTATTTAAATTTATTTTCTGACTAAATATTATAAATAAATTGAAAATCAACATACACTGTCGAATACAACATAAACTGATAGAAGAATTTAATAATACGGAATATTTAGTATACTACACTGATTTAATAACAAAATTTTTAGTCATTTATTTGGGAGAAAAAAAGATTTTTTACCTATAAATATTATTTGTTACAGTTTAATAAATGATTTTTTTATTCTATGGAAATAATTCTATATAATTATATCGGGCCATTTTTCATATATAATTATGTATAAGTATATGTAATTATATTTAACTTTTTTTACCTGGGTGCGCAGTACCTTTCTTTTCTAGGTGGACAATGGCTCGAAAGATTTGAAAGCATTTTTTGTATTTGAGGAGTTAAGTTTCAAAAGGATATCTTTTCATTTTTGATTAATCGAGACAAAAAACTGGTTATCTTTAATTGTAAATATTTTTGTTGAACTTTTTTAATTTAGCTATAAAGTGCTATCGGTTATGAAGCTACAATTTGATTTTCATTTAGAAATCTGTGTAATTCTCGAAGTACTTAATATTTAAAAGACAAAAAAATTGTTCTTTTAAAATGTGAAAAGGTACCCTTTTGAAAATCAGCTCCTCATTTTTTGTTAATCAATTTCATTGTAGAAAATAAGATTATGAGGCGTGCACTTTTGGATCTTACAAACTTTTACTGTTTAGAGTATAAATCTCAAAATAAACTCGGTATTGCTCCGAAAACTATACTGGTATTTTGATGATCACAATATGTATTTTGACTATAAAAAAAACTCGTTCCGTAATACTTCGTATATTGAAAGGATGTTTTTTTTTTTTTTATTATGAGTTTGTTCCCCCAATAAGTCAAATTGGACGTATTCCAGTGATACACGAATATTCAATTGGTATTAAAATGGCTGGTATAAATAAAATAGTCAAGTATAATTCAAGCTTTTGTGTAAGTGATCCCCACGGTAATCCTGAGCACACATCTATATGCGCGTTAACATATACCCTTAGGAATGTTAGAAAGTAGTAAGTGGAGAAGGAAGAAGAAGCGCGAAACGGAAGTGCCGGGTCGAGACCCGAAAGATTGCCCGACATACCAGGTCACAGACTCTCTGGGTTATAACGTCACGAATTCCGTTAGCTCTCCGTCGCAATTCATTTTTTCCGTCATTCTTTAGCAAAAATAAAAATAAAACAACTCGTCATCTCTTCTTTGTCTTGCTTTAGTTGTCATCTCCTGAACGTCGCGTATTTGTCGATGCTAGCAAACAAAACGAGCAGGATAAACCAGCAAGAAATAGAAAGAAAAAAAAAGGACAGAAGATCCTCCCTATCGTTCCAGCGATAACGGTTTATCGGCGAAGGCGCTGTCGGGGACAACTTGCCGCCAGATTTCTCATGATTCAACCGAATAAAGAAAATGAATGGGTACTATATGGCATGGCGTGGCACTCTCAAGCTTTACTGAGTAACCGTCTCTTATTTTTCTCTCTCACACCTATTTTCTTCTTATTTCTGCTTCTTATTTCTCCACTTTTCCTTCTATCCTTGTGTTACTCGTTTTCCTCTTTCGTTTTTCAACGTCGGTTCGAGGCTATTCGCATCGAACGTTACAAATGGCCTGGAATTTATATTCTATGAAAAGTTCGTTGGGTTAGGTTCTATTTCTTCGACGGAGAACCCGCCAATAAAAAACCATATTAATTTTGTTTCCGAGACCTGATAAATATTAACTGCTACTGATGTGATTTAAAATGTTCCTGGGTGAGATTTTGCGAATAAAAGCACCCTATTTTTATTTATTTATTCCATTGATACGTTATCTGGTGTTGTAATTTATCGCGGTATTTTTTAAATATTAATGTCAGTTTATATTTTCACTTTGAATATTTTATTCACATATTGATATCTTTTATTTTGCTCATATTAAGCCTGTGTAGAAAAAAAATGCATGGATGTGAAATACGGACATAAATATCGTGACATGAATGCAGTATAATAAAAAGTGATACTAACACATGGGCACATAAATGTAGACACGTTGAAAAAAATAATAGGTCACTAGTTTTTTGTTGGTAAAAACCAGCATATCCACTCATAAGCAATGATGATATGAGTTATTCTCGGTACATAAGTAAACCGGTGGATGTAGTCGTCATCACAGTAGTCGTCGGATGTCACCCATATTCAGTGCAGTATTCCAGAAGTACTTCTAGTCATCCAGCTACCCAGTCAGTTCATTCCATTCCATCGATCTCAACAACATCTCCGTACTCTCGCAATGTAGATTGTAGACTGTAGTTGTGTGAATACCCGTGAGCCAACTGGAGATCCAGTTGGCATACAAATTCGAGCGGTTTTACCAGCCCTTAGAGCTTCTACCAGCTACTAGTCACTACTACTTAAGACTACTCACTACCCTCTATGTGCAGGCACGTTTACACTAATACTGGATAGTGGGTGGTGGATGCTGGATGACAACGACAAAGTAACCCCCATGCATTTTATCCATCTTCCTATTTATCTTGCCTTATTTTTAGCTGCCGTTATTTATTTTTATACCTTATATACTATGAGCTATGAGCTATGTGCTATGAAATATGGACCACGAGGGATTTCTCCGGAAATAAGGTGGATTTTTTATAATTAGCATACGGTTGATACCAAGGGAAAAAATTAAATTGATTTTTTTTTGTACTTTAGAATAATTGTATCTCCTACTTACATGATTTTAATGAAATTTTAGGTACTTATTGGAGAGACGTAGATCTTTATCATTGTTGGATTCTCTGAGCAAAAATGAATCCCAGTTACAAACTTTTAGTTTTATATTTTAGATATTTTGTTCTTAGAAATATTTATTTTAGAAAAATAACGTATTTTCTTTTATTAGTTTTTAAATGTGAAAAACACATTTAAAGCACATTTGTGCAGCTAGAATAAGAAGGCCTGTATAGGCTTGATTTTATGACCTTAGATACTTGAGTTGTACAAAGGATTCCTTATTTTACACTGTACAGTATCACCAATTATTACGGTCTTAGTTAAGAAGAAAAACATGTGTTTTACTGAGGACGATACCCAGGGTTAGACCTCACAATAAAATAGTTTTAACATTATAGTTAGTCTGCGACTAAACTCTGTCAAGTAACGACACTTCTTTCGATACGATTCCTTTTTAAAATAAAGATTCTATTTGAATCACTCTATGTGGATAATAATCTTGTCTTTTTTCTTTATTTATTATTAATCCTATCCATAACTTCCTACAATCATATTCAGAGATAAGCGGAATCGGTCAATTAGAAGTAGTGGGTGCTTGAAATTTTTTTTTGACCTTTGAAAAAGTCAGAAGTCAGTCCATTATGTCGAAATAACTTTTCAGCCGTAAAGAATTACTTGAACCTGATAGGTTCGTCTTAAAGTTCACAAGATAAGCATCAATTCAAGCTATCAATTATCTACTTTTAAGAATTTTTTAATTTATTTTGTGAATCGGAAAAATAGTATTTTTCCACTCAAAATATTTCTTATGCTGAGAAAAAAATTTGGTATTGCTCTACTAACAATACAAGGCATTTTGCTCGGCACTATACGTATAACGCTCAGAAATATAGGTGTACTGATTACCACAATACTTCAATTTACTATTGTTGAAATACCAAGAGCGAAATGAAGTGATTATAACCTCACCCTACTGACATAATTTAATTTCTTAATAAATATCAAAATAAATGAAAATTGAAATTATAAGTGTAATAATAAACGTTAATTTTTAAGTTGTATCAAGAATTATAAAAACTTATAATGATTGTTTAAATTTATTTTCTGACTCTACATTATAAATACATTAGACATCAATATAAGCACCACAGCATACGCGGGAGAGCTCGGAATTTATTTTATTATTGAAACGCACAGTATAGATCTTAAATTGAACTCAGTATTCCTTTGAGAATTATACTGGTATTTCGATAATCGCAAAACGTATTTTGACCATAAGAAAAATCGCTCAAAAATACTTTGTATACTGATTGAAACAATATTATTTTCCAATGTAGATTTAAGAACTCGGAAAAATATTTCAAAAAATGAATTGTTCGAGTTTGGATCTAAAATTTGTAACATAAAATTTTTCATATTTAGATCAGTAAAATAAGAAAAATGTCAGATCTCATGTTTATCATTATCGGTCAACAAGTACGTGTGATTTGATACTTATTTTTCTGGTTTAGGTATCTTAAATACTATTGAAATAGTCATATATGGCTGTATTAGGATATCCGAACGAAAACAGTTTCACTGTAAAAAATCGCGCCAAGTCCACGTTCATAAAATTTTTAAGAAAAAAAAATTTTTTTTTTTCTTGACAAAAAGATATAAAATCAAAATATTAAAAAATCCAAGCAAGCGATATGATTTTATATAATTTTTGGAAGTTAAAAAACATTTTGTTCTAAATTTAAAAATTAAAGAAATAATTTTGGAACGTATTTAGTGTCCCTGATTAAAAAAAAGTATTGAAAAAGATTGAAATGAATGTAAATGAATCCAAACGAATTCGCCCAATGCAAACTGTATATCTATATATACATACAATATAGATATACAGTTGCATAGGTCAATACTTTTTTTTAATCAGGGGTGCGTGGTTGCAAAATATTATACTTTTTATGAAATCCGTAAAATCGATCTACTAAGTCTGAAAAAAAAATTTGACATACACAATGACGCAAAAAAAAAGGTCTGTAGAATTAATAAAATTTTGCAACCTGAAAATATCATTCTGCTTACGGTAAATACAGTCGGTAGCCTGGCGCTCTGTTTACAACGGATTTGAACGGAACTTGGCGCCAGATTCTACCGAATCTGTGGATATATGAGAATAACAAAATTGTTTGTTACATTTTTCAATTTTTTAATTTTATGTCAATTGAGGAGCTGATTTTTAAGAGGGTATCTTTTCATATTTTAAAAGAACAGTTTTTTAGCTTATATATATATATATATATATATATATATATATATATTTTTTTTTTTTTTTTTTTTTTAATTAATTGTTATTTAAAGTCGGTTTTAACTGCTGTGGTCATATCGCCTGCTTTAACTGTTGGGAGTGGTACGTTAAGGACTTTTTGGGTTGTGAAAATCTTAATCTACGCGGCAAGGGTCGAATATCAACCAAGATGGTTTCTGAGACCAGCTTGGGATTCGAACCCACGCCTGGCCGGTGAGCCAGTCCGAGTGCTCTATGAACTATGCACCTTAGACCACTCGGCTAACCTCACCGGTTATTTTTATATATTAATTACTTCAAAAATTATAAAGATTTCTAAATGAAAATCGAATTGTAGCTTCATAACCGATAGCACTTTATAGCTAAATTAAAAAAGTTCAATAAAAATATTTACAATTAAATATAACCAGTTTTTTGTCTTGATAAATCAAAAATGAAAAGATACCCCATTGAAACTTAACTCCTCAATTAATGTATCATTTCAAAACCAAAAGATTGTTTTGGAATTTGTTTACACTCAAAACCAATGTCCAATCAGTTCTTTAAAATGGTAAAAGAATGAATTTTATTTTATCACTTGATGCCTCAAACTTAACTATTATCTAGTAAGACGATTCAGTGATCATGCGCCCTCTGTTGAATATTCTTAACATTTTTCAGAAAATTTTTTTCCGATGTTACATCAATCAGCTGTTAATTTCATAGTTTTTCGTTACCTCACCATCGAATTCCATATTATAGCATTATTGATAAATCAATAATACATATAAGATTCTTGAGTAATCCTTTCTTAATCTGATACAATAATTAATCAGTTAAAATTTCTTGACCTTTTAGACAAATAATAACATTGGATAATTATAAAGGGGTTAACGAAGAAATGCTTAACCACTTTTTTAAAATGAACGAAATGAATGTTTCCAACAACATCAGTATTTCCTTGCCATTCGTCTAAAAACGTTTTATTCTCCCGGAAAAAACCAGATAGCCTTCAGTTCTCAGGAATTCCACCAAAAAACTCTTCAATTAAATTAAAAATTAAACCCTTTGCTCGAGGGGATTAACTGACCCAAGACCGTAAACAAACCTCACAAAAAATCTTCGTGCATGTCTTGCAACCATGCAAACTCTTACGGATATTTAATCACTCTCTCGTAATTTATCCTAAAAAAAAATCTAATTTATCAACTCCAGCTTGCTTACTCTTTCCAAAAAAAAGCACCACTCTTTAAAATGTTCTCCATTCATCTAATTATTTGAAAAATATTCTCAACTCTCATAAAATTAAAAAATAAAATAACAAAACTCATCTTTTTATCTTCCCGAGTTCAGCAAATATTCACAATTACAAAAAATTATATGAGAAGCAGTCGCTTTGTGCTTTTATTTAATTTCATGCAGAATTTTAATTTTTTTTGCCGTCTCAAAAGAAAACAAAATAATCATAAAAATAATAACTGTATTCCTCTGTGAATAATATTTTCACAAGACTGTCCTCCGGGTGTTTTCTTCTGTGTCACATACTTTATACACATACAAACATTTTTTACACAAGTAAGCAACCATATATTTTCATGAAAAAAGATTTTTTTTTACCCATTTACGTTTCTATAAGATTATCCAATTATAAATACCCTGAAGGAGTATTGCGAAATATGAGAACCAGATCCTCCATACTGTACTATATTTCCGACGTCACGAACATTGATCTCCGTTACTGCGATGTAGTGATCCTACATCCTCTATTCTGTTCTATGATACCGAAGAAAATCTGAGCGTGTAACTCTAAACCGTGTATATAATACAATTGAAGTAATAGAGGGTGAATAAGAAGTCTAAGACGTGTGACAGGAACGACGTCTCAACTTACACTTGACTTGACTTTACTTGACTTGCTTTCTTTTCTCTCTTACACATACATTCATGCACACATTGACTTCCTTACAGTGCATTTTAACTTGCACCTCCATTTTCACAACATACACCTCAACCACTCAACCGAGATACTTGCGTCTATGCTTTTACTCCGGAGGATTATAGCGTCATCGCTTTTCTCAAGCTTCACTGGCACCGTTAGACTCCTATACATGTCTACATGTCAGCGTCTTACAAAGATGTCTCGCGTTACCCAATGTCTAGAAGGTTAAACCACATGGTCTTGAAACATAAATCACCGGATAATACCGCCACTTTTTTTTTTATTTTCAATTTTTTTAGGATAATACCGCCACTTTTTTTTTTATTTTCAATTTTTTTATGCAATGTAAACGTATAGTTGAAGTATGAAGTATAAAAATATAAAAATATGGACTATTATGATTGTTTTTTTTTACCGCATCAACTTTTAATTTTTATGACGGCTTTACTGTAAGTCTCAAAAAGTGTAAAGTTACATTTTCACTGAAATATTGCTGACCGATAAGTTAATCTTTCTGAAGTCAGCCGTAAAAAGAATACTTAGACACTTGAAAAAGTGTTTTTATCACCTTAGCTTACGGATTTTAATATCCGAGGTAATAAAATGGATTTATAATTTAAAAAACATCTCAGATTTTATCGTTTTGCACATATTATGCACGGAAAAAAAATTACTGTGAAAATTACAGGAAATATTAATAATTATTTTTCAGTATTGGACGCCTCATAGCGCGAAGTGGTTGAGGTAATGTTTTACTCCCGATAAGTCAAAGTCAAGCAGTTTTGTGGTGTTCAAATGCCTCTATCGCAATCATATTGTACTTAGGGGAGGGTGGCCTAAAGCGGGTAAGCTAACGAAGAAGGCCTAGAAGTTGTAATTTTTCTTCAATTTACCAACGAATATTATTCTATCTATCATAGTAGTGATCAAACTTCAATATTATATAGGAATATTGTCTTAATTTAGGCCTGACAATTTTTTATCAATAAAAAATAAAAACTGTTTAAATAGCTTTGCCCTACCCCTTAGCCCAAAGCGGATAAGCACTACAAATAGATGAATCTAATGATAAAAATAATTTTGGTAATAAAATTGTGTATTTAGCTAACTTAAAAAAAAGATTTTTAGGCATTGTAATCATTCAAATAATGATCTTATTTTTATTTTATTAATTTTAAGCAAAATAAGCATCTTTATATTGAAATTGACAATAAGTTTTCAATCAAGAACGTATTTCCACTTTTTTCTTATATTGACGTATTACTTGATAATATTGTACGACAAAATGAATATAGAATTGGATCAGAGCAGCGCAATTAGGTACCCACTTTGCCCTAACCGCTTCGCCCCAGTACACGTTTTTTTGCTTAACAATTGTAAAATCAAAAATACAAAGGGAACCGTCCGAACTTGTATCGTCCTTTAGAGTTAAATGGTACCAAAATAATATGGTTTCATCAATATTATCATAAGTTTAATAGTGTTCGAATCATCTGATGACACATTTCATTCGTAATTTTAACAAATTCAGCAATTTCTTTATTTTGTATTTAGTTACTTTCTGTCAAAACTCAAACGCCCAATCAGAACTTTCAAATACTCAGGAGTGTTTCCATAATCACTATAAATGTATACTTTGACATTCGCACTCAATGTCACAACAAAACAGCACCTACCCGCTTTACGCTACACTGCAAAAAATTTCCAATGAATTTTACTATGTGTGGATAGTAATACCGGATAGTAATACCGAAGATTACACAATCGTGTCGTCTACGCATACCGTTTACTAGGGGAACTTGTAAATTTTGTATCAGTTTTCTTATAGTCCAGTATTACTATCCACACATAGTAAAATTCATTAGAAATTTTTTGCAGTGTACCTTCCCCTATACGATAATACGAGTGGACGTATATTGGAGAAAAACTCTAATTAATCCATCTCACTCAATCTTAAATTTTTAAACATTTTTATACTGCACACGCATATCATAAAAAAATAGACGCCAATAATAATTAAAAAAAAAAATTAAAAGATCCTATATAAAGAATTACTTAATTTTTTTTTCTATTTAAAGTTTATTATACAATTTATTTTTTTCTTAAAAAATTAATGAACGTTATGAGGGGTGAATTTAGGTATGGATTTTCTAAACTTTTTTAATATATTTCTTTTCCTATTGATAAACCGGAAATGTTTTTTTAGTAACTAATCTCTGTTTGGTATTTATCTAGCATTAGATTTACTGTTGACAAAACGTGAAATGAAAACGAGGTGATTAAATATCTATGTAACAGTAAACACAAGACAAGAGGGATAATTAAATGGATTTTTCGCAGAATCAACTCCGAGGCTGGTGTCAAAAGAGCAGCTTTCTCGAGACTCCAATCCTCTGTTATTTCAACCGAGTTTGGTGTGAATTAAACAAGATATTCTCCACGCGAGTCAACATCATTTTAATGCATATAAATAGAGCCGTGTGTTTATTTCGGCTTTTCATGAACTGACGCGCATATCATGATCGAGAAGTCTTTGAGAATGGATGAGTAGAACGCACTCAAAACACACACCCAACTAATGGGATTCCGTGACACTTTAAAATACTTTTGATGTTAAATTCACACAGAATTATGCCGTAGAAGGTATCAAGTTAAAATAAACCGTGATATTATCGCATGTGAGCGGGTGTGAAATTGCGTATAGTGAAAAATTTCCATTTTTTTTCTTTTATCAACAAAGTACTCGTATTATAGAGTAGTCTTAATCGACTAACGTAGAGTACTATTGGGTTTTTAATCAAGAAGTTTGCTTTCATCTGGATAATTTGAGAAGTTAAAGTTGAATGTTCACTTTCCTAATTATAAATTTTCCTACACAGCAAAAAAAAATCTCAAAAAATTTTCAATAGAACTACAGCATTGCTGGACTATACTTTTATTACTGATAACTTTCGAATATTACCATAAATTACAATCGTACACGGAAAAAAGAAAATTCGAAAAATTACAGTATATAATGCAACGTGGCCCTCCGTGATGAGAACTGGAAAATTTACAGTTTAAAATGCAATTATTACAGATTGTATAAAAATTACATTGTAAAATGTAATATTTACATTGAAAGCTCTGAATATTAAATTAAAAAATTGAATTTAGAAAAATGTTATTTCAAACTGTAATTTTTCTAGTTTTGATTACGACGCGACCGATTTTACATTTTATACTGTAATTTTTCGAGTTTTCTTTTTTCCGTATAATTTTATCAAAAGTCAATTGAATTAAATTCGATTAGAAAAAATACAATATTACACAGTAAAAAATATTGTGTTAAATACGGTCCACACAAAATTAGTGTTAAAATTCAACACACTTTGTGTTGTTTTAACTCAAAGTTTGTATTATTTCAACACAAAGTTTGGGCCATTTTAAAACAAAGTGTGTTGAATTTTAACACTAATTTTGTATGGATCGTATTTAACACAGATATTGTGTTGATTTCACAAAATATTTTTTACTGTGTACTATTGTAAATAGTAAGAGAATAAAAAATAAGATGTAATAATATTGTTCTCTTGTATTCATTTTTAAAATTTTCAGTTCTGCCTCTGTATTTTTGCAATAGAAGTAAGAAATTTTACAATAGGTGAATTTAAATATTTTTTCATTAGTGTGAGTGTTGGCCATCCACAGCGCTATACTTCGAGCTTGTGTAAATGCTAAAGAACACCTGTAATAGTTTACCTCGAATAGCGTAACGGCAGGGTCTCTAATTACCAACTAAAAGTTCTGGATTCGATTCCCGGTTGAAAATGCCGATTTGATTTTTCAGT
The DNA here is from genome assembly GCA_000956155.1 of Cotesia vestalis. NCBI lineage: Eukaryota > Metazoa > Arthropoda > Insecta > Hymenoptera > Braconidae > Cotesia > Cotesia vestalis. The sequence continues at coordinate 14,246 of JZSA01002291.1, forward strand.
TACTACAAAGTTGCCATTGTGTTTAATCACCTATCCTTCTCCCTCCCTAAAATTTCTCTTAAAAAAACCGACTATCCATTTTTACGATAGTTGAATTGTAAAGCTCACTAACACGTTTTGGATAATTTGCTCTATAGTATCGGTCTTTTTAAGTCTCTGGATAGAATTATTTGTTGGATAAAATTTACGATAGTAGATCGTAAAAATTACTAAATGAAAAACATAGTCCACCATTACTGTTCTATTTTATAAAAATTAAGATAGTAAAATCGTAAAAAGTTTAGAAAATCTAAAAGTGCACACCTCTTAATCTCATTTTCCATAATAAAATTGATTAAAATAAAATGCAAAAAAAATACTTTTAAATCTTTCGTACCATTGTCCACCCAGAAAATAAAGGTACTGCGCAAATATTGTAAACGAACCTTATTTATATAGTAAATAAATAACAATAGATATAGATATACAAGCGATAAGTGGATTTTAGTTTATTGCTAATTATAATTAAACTAAAATGAATTAGAGCGTGATCATTGAAAGAACTTAGTTTTAGATAATACTGAAGCGTATAAAAAAATGGACTTGATCAGTTAAGTTTTTCGGCAGTTATCGTGACCACGCCAGTTTTCATACATACATCAGATACACATACGTCCACGGAATAATTTTTTTAAGCATTTTTTTATTTATTTAAAAAGCAAAATGTCTTTTAAAAATGTTATAAATGTTGAAACTAGTGTTTTTTTGTGACATTTATGTATAAATATTGTTCTTCAAGTACGATAGAAAATAAATAAAGACAATTTTAATTCAAGAAATCGCTTGATTTTTGTAAGGCGAGTGTAGAGCACAACCTCATCCGCTTTGCTTATGGGACGTGCAGATTTTTTTAATTTTCTTTCCGTGTAATAATAAGAATAATATTGTGAGTACTGTTTTTAACCACTTTGATGATAAATAATCTCAATGTTTTTGTAAATCCATCTACTATTGTAGCACTTCTTATTACCGATGTCAACGCTAAACTTTAGCACTAAAGAGACTAAAGATTTAGGTACTTGGCCAAACACGCCCACTGATATTTATCAAGCACAGTGAAGTCTCAAACTTTTTCGTTCGCTAACTTTGAATCCTGACTACACTATTTCTCCCAGAAAAAGTGTGAATCTCATGTGATGCTATGTTTTCTGTAGATGTGATCCCGATAATTTCGGAGTTGTTGAAGTTGTTCAGATCTTATTGCAGTTTGTCATTCTTACGCTCAAATTCGGTGGTTTTCAGATTTTATTCGATGGAACAGAATTGACAAATGTATCAAAGAATCTGATGTTATGCATTGAAAAAAAACTACTTGATTTAAAGAAAATATTCTCTTTAAAATGTTACTTCTGCTTTGAAGTTTTAACTTCGAATCTATTCAATAAATTTACTCAAGAATAAAGACAATGAAACTCGATAAATCAACCCTCAGATTCTTATAATTTTCTACCTGTAAAATTTTTAATTAATTACGGTTAAAAAAATTTTAGTGGATGAAGTTTATGCAGATTAAAGTTTAAAGTTTGTGCAGTTTAAGAAGTTGTATATATTAGCGTTAATTTGAATAATTTGGTTCTAATATGAAAACTTAATTTAATTTTTTTTTTTTTCTGGTATTTTAAATAAAGAAGCTTATTCGATCATGAAAATATAATTCTTAAAAAACAACGAAATTTTTGTTAATTTTAACCAATTGTATTTTTCGATAATGAATTTGATCGAATCTCATAATGATTTCATTTTTTTGATAAAAGACGTGAGATTTTTTAATCAAGACAATTTTTAGCAAATTTTGTAGAAATCTAACTATTTAATTTGTCCTCATGAAAGAACTTTTGAAAAATTTTACTTTTTTCGGATACAGCTTGTCAAGTTGGTTAAAAAAATTCGTATGGTTCAAAAGGTTATATAAATCAATATAAATACACGATAGAATGTGACTTTTTATGCTTAATTAATTAACACACAGTAAAAAATTTTGCGTCATTGCGTCGATAATTTTGTGTTAAATATTTTACACTTTGATTTGTAAATTTAACACAATAAATGTTTAATGGTTATTGCTGTAGCAATTAATTCATAATTATTTTTAATTTTTGTAATAACTTTTTTTTCCCCTGATTAATATGGTAATCTCAGTAGGATCCTACCATGGATTCCTATGTGGGAAACCATATGAGGATCTATCCGAAAACGCCACGTGGGAATCCATGCTGGTTTTTTATGTAGCTTTTTTTGATAGGATTATAACAATTGTCTCTAGGTATTTACTGAAATTTTAGCATTGGATTCGTTGCAACGATAATACAAATTTTCCGTATCATAGGAAAAAGAAGATTCTGTAAACGTAGTTGAAGTATTCGAATCATCAATATTGAGACTTTATTTAAGTGAAAAATCAACTTCCGTTTCGATTACCGAATGAAACTTTTTTTTATTGGCCCCGTGTCCAAATTTGAATCGTAGATTCAACTTATTAAACGTTAAAATCGTCATTTGAACGTAATGGATGTTAAAAACGTATGTTGAACGTACCCAACGTATTGTAAATGTGAAGATAACCAATAATGGGTGAAAACAAGTAATATTAAAACTACTCAAATAACTACACATGCTTGAAACGTAAATAGACAAAAAAAATTTTTTTCAGTTTTGTTAAGGAGATTTTACATTTATTAGCTCAATATATAAATTTACCATTGTTTTTTTTGACGGAAAAGCTTCATCGAAATTTTTTACCCTCTGAATGGTTTCCAAAATTGTGTATAATTTTATGAAATATCATTCATACGATTTTATATCAAAAATGGCCTCATAAATATGAATATAAAATGATAACTTTTTAAAAAATTTTGTACAACTAGATTTTTGCAAAAAAAAAATGGAATCCATGCTGGTTTTTTATGTAGCTTTTTTTGATAGGATTATAACAATTGTCTCTAGGTATTTACTGAAATTTTAGCATTGGATTCGTTGCAACGATAATACAAATTTTCCGTATCATAGGAAAAAGAAGATTCTGTAAACGTAGTTGAAGTATTCGAATCATCAATATTGAGACTTTATTTAAGTGAAAAATCAACTTCCGTTTCGATTACCGAATGAAACTTTTTTTTATTGGCCCCGTGTCCAAATTTGAATCGTAGATTCAACTTATTAAACGTTAAAATCGTCATTTGAACGTAATGGATGTTAAAAACGTATGTTGAACGTACCCAACGTATTATAAATGTGAAGATAACCAATAATGGGTGAAAACAAGTAATATTAAAACTACTCAAATAACTACACATGCTTGAAACGTAAATAGACAAAAAAAATTTTTTTCAGTTTTGTTAAGAAGATTTTACATTTATTAGCTCAATATATAAATTTACCATTGTTTTTTTTGACGGAAAAGCTTCATCGAAATTTTTTACCCTCTGAATGGTTTCCAAAATTGTGTATAATTTTATGAAATATCATTCATACGATTTTATACCAAAAATGGCCTCATAAATATGAATATAAAATGATAACTTTTTAAAAAATTTTGTACAACTAGATTTTTGCAAAAAAAAAATAAAAATTTTAAACTTCCCTCTAAGGAAATTAAAAATGTGTAGTTATTTGATTAGTTTTAACATTACTATTTTCACCCATTATTGGTTCTCTTCACATTTATAATACGGTGGGTACGTTCAACATACGTTTTTAACGTTCAATACGTTGATCGTACGTTTTCAACGTCTTATACGCTCAACCTACGATTTGAACGTTCAATACGTTGAATCTACGATTTAAATTTTGACTCGGGGGTGTATTTGCGTCTCTAATTAACAATTTAATCAAGGAACTGATATCTGATATATCTTTTTAGTGACTTCATTTATTAGTCATGCTGATAAAATTTTTCTATTCCCAGCTGCGATTAAAAACAATGCACAGATTGCACCAGCAGGTATAATGTATAAATGCTTTTATTGAAGAGTATATAAAATAAAAATGAATTCTACCCAGTTTTAATCACATGTAAAACACATGAACATGCTCAACTGTGCGTAATAAAATTTATAAGCGACCTTTTACGTGTGCTTGTAGGCAGCGAATACGTACGAATGGAAAATCTTTCTATACCGGAGAGAGAAGTGACTCATGCTGTGTTTTCCCTCGTCTCCTAGCCCATTATTATGTACAGCAAGCGCAGAATATAATGTTACATATCTATGTGTACGTATTTATATATCCATATCTAGGTATATGAAAATTCAGATACATAAATTCACAATGTGAAAGTAAACTCTTACTCTCTACACACTCAGCTCGTAAACAAGAATAGAATGAATGTTATATAGCATATTCGTGCTGGCGTTCACTCGGGATTTTCCGACGCCTCCAGGGTCGTCGCTACAAAACGAGAAATGTTTTCAATATTATTAATGGCAGTTCAGCTACCGGGACACTAGTCGAGAAAAGACGATGGAAAAGTTTTTTTAAGGACAGCAAAAAACAAGATAAACTAAACACATTAAAGTTTTATGATAATCATAACAATAGCAATTTAAATTTAAATCATTCGGACAAAAGTATTCAAGGATTTATAAATTTTTAATGGCTGGAATATACTTAATTTTTAAAATACTTTTCTTGTTAAAATATATTATTTTACTCTGTACAGAAAATGTTAATGGAATAACAGACTTTTTTATTTAAATTGAATAAACTTTGCATCCCTATAATTGATCATCAACACAATCAAAACCTTTCGAATGCGGAGTCATGATTAAATGATTTTGATTCGCCTTTTATCTACTACTAAATTGTTATATTGGATCAAGTCTTACATATATATGTGTATACAATCAATGAAAATAATCCAAGTTGATACATTTGACGAAAATTGGAATTCTTAATATTTTGAACGAAAGCTGAATATTTTGAACGTAAATTGGACGTTTTTAACGTTAATATAAACACATGTATAAATAACCTGATAGTTTCAATAAATAACATTAATTTTTATATCTTAAAAAATTTAATAAAAAATCAGCATGAAAACGTCCTTCTACACGTATTTCTCTCTTTTAGAACGTATCGGATGTTGAAAATAAAGGTTAAACTTTTTCATGGTATTCAAAATCTAACTTCAATTCCTGAATCGAATGAAATGTGATACAATATGCTTCCACTGAAAATTAATCCACATAGTTAATTTTTTTTATAATAATTTTAGTTTTCAGTTTAAACGACTAGTTGATGTTTAAAACTTTGAAAACGTTCCATTTACAAAAATTCAAAATTTGACAAATTTTGCATTTTTCAAAATTTTTTCCAAAATTTTTTTTTTATAAATTTTTTCCTTTTTCACCTCAGTATCAGCGCCGTGAATCATCCTCTTGATTTTGCTAGTAAAGAGAGTAAACATAAAAAAAAGGAAAAGCATTGAGCTGAAAGATCTGGAATAAGTTAATGTAATAAGTAATGAAAATGAGTGTAACAAAGACACCGAAATGGAATCAGAAGCTAGAGCTAAGAAGTTGGAATAGTTAAGAGAAAAGTTTCTAGAGCAGAAACTCCTTGAAAGTGACTTCTGTGAATGTTCGCGGACAAGAAAAATTATAGTTTTACGGAGATCAACATTTGCTTGTTTTAATTCTTACGAAGTTATTTTAATGGAATATTACGCGATTACTGAAACTTTTAATTTTATGATTGATCTTAATAATTTGTACCTTTAAAATTAATTAATCTTATATTATTTATTGATTGAATATTTTTAATAATTGCTTTTCTTTTAAAAAATAACAGAATTTATAATAAAATACATTTAATTATTTTTTTAATCAAGCAAAGTTTATTCATTAAATAAATAAATTACTGCCAATAATTCTACAATTCATATAATGTAGCTCGATATATCAAACTCGAACGCTATTAATTACAAAATCGTTGATTATCAGACATCTATTGAATTTATCTCCAAATTAAAAGTCCATTTATACCCGTTTTAAATTAATTTTGCTAAACTAAAATCCTCATGTGATTAACGTCCATGGAATAATTGTTTTAAACATTTTTTTTTTGTTTGTTTGAAAAGCAAAATGTCTTTTAAAAATGTCATAATTGTAGAAACTAGTATTTTTCCATGACATTTATGTGTAAATATTATTCTACAAGTGTGATAGTTAATAAATATAGTGTCAATTTTAGTTCAAGAAATCTCTTGATTTTTGTGAGGCGAGTGTAGAACACAACCTTACCCACTTCGTTTATGAGGCGTGCAATAATATAAGAACATTTTTCAAATTTCTAACTTGCTACGTTCAATTTACTAGAATTGAAAAAATTACTATTTCTCATTTTTCTATCATTTGAATCGTTTAGTGAGTTTTAATTTTTAATTCAACTTCTCAAAACTTTATTTACCTGTAAGAATTTCATTTTTAGAAATTAATAACAAAATTTTTTTTAATTTTAGGTACAGATCGAGCTTAAACGATTGTATAGCTATATTTAATTTTTATGAATCAATTCACTGGTTCTAATCACAGCCAATAATAATTTCAGAAATTCACTTTGATTAAAATTTTTATTAAATCTATTGATACGTGTTTATCTCTAGATATAATGATTAAGGAGGTACTGCAGCAAATAAAGACACCAATAGGTTATGGCCATTGGTTTCTTTCTCACGCATTAGTGCTGCTTCCCTTGACAGACTATCGCTCACTTACTTCCACTCACGTAAAATATCGAAAGTTGCTAACTTCAAACATTTTTTATAAAAAAAATAAATATTGCTGGTTCGTGATATTTTTGATAAAAAATACTAGTTATAACTTCAATTAAATATTCTCAGTTTTTCAAAAAAATCCTAAGAAAAGTATGGTTGTTATTCAATACACGGAAAGATTAGAACCCGACTGGTTAGTGTTCTGCACCAGACTCATATCAATCGGGTGCGCACACGACTCAGTCTGGTGTAAACTAATTTTTCTTTTATTTTTTCTTGCATTTAAAAAATTTATTAAAGACTATTAAAAAAAATTTATCCGTATAGAGGACACTTAAAAATAAGCATATTAAAAAATTAAAGAATATTGTAAGAAAAGTGATTTTGAACATTCCTCTAAATCAAAATACATGAAAGTCTTGAAGTTAATCATAGATCGAAACTCGCAAAAAACGGTCCATGATTCATTATTGGTTAAAATTAAGGTGTAACTCTGAAAATTACACATTAATATGAAAAATTGCAAATAACCCTTGTAGATTTGACATTTTCGTCCACTTTTTTTTTAGTTCACTAACATCCACATGGCAAAAGAATTATATATCTTAAGATCTTAAAAGTATATATTACATGAAGCAAAATAGTAATTTATAAAATGTAACTATATTGATCCGTTTAATCCAGCGGTTCAGAGTAAAGCAAAGAGTAGGTGAGTTCTTAAAGAACAATATTATTCTTTGATAAATGGAAAAAAGGTCAAAGGTAACGTCCGACTTGAAAAGATATTAGAAGTCAAACGTATTTGCCGCCATGCCTGGATTTAGCGCTTTGTACGTGTACCAGTGTCTTAATAAATTTTTTCCTTTTTCACCTCAGTATCAGCGCCGTGAATCATCCTCTTGATTTTGCTAGTAAAGAGAGTAAACATAAAAAAAAGGAAAAGCATTGAGCTGAAAGATCTGGAATAAGTTAATGTAATAAGTAATGAAAATGAGTGTAACAAAGACACCGAAATTGAATCAGAAGCTAGAGCTAAGAAGTTGGAATAGTTAAGAGAAAAGTTTCTAGAGCAGAAACTCCTTGAAAGTGACTTCTGTGAATGTTCGCGGACAAGAAAAATTATAGTTTTACGGAGATCAACATTTGCTTGTTTTAATTCTTACGAAGTTATTTTAATGGAATATTACGCGATTACTGAAACTTTTAATTTTATGATTGATCTTAATAATTTGTACCTTTAAAATTAATTAATCTTATATTATTTATTGATTGAATATTTTTAATAATTGCTTTTCTTTTAAAAAATAACAGAATTTATAATAAAATACATTTAATTATTTTTTTAATCAAGCAAAGTTTATTCATTAAATAAATAAATTACTGCCAATAATTCTACAATTCATATAATGTAGCTCGATATATCAAACTCGAACGCTATTAATTACAAAATCGTTGATTATCAGACATCTATTGAATTTATCTCCAAATTAAAAGTCCATTTATACCCGTTTTAAATTAATTTTGCTAAACTAAAATCCTCATGTGATTAACGTCCATGGAATAATTGTTTTAAACATTTTTTTTTTGTTTGTTTGAAAAGCAAAATGTCTTTTAAAAATGTCATAATTGTAGAAACTAGTATTTTTCCATGACATTTATGTGTAAATATTATTCTACAAGTGTGATAGTTAATAAATATAGTGTCAATTTTAGTTCAAGAAATCTCTTGATTTTTGTGAGGCGAGTGTAGAACACAACCTTACCCACTTCGTTTATGAGGCGTGCAATAATATAAGAACATTTTTCAAATTTCTAACTTGCTACGTTCAATTTACTAGAATTGAAAAAATTACTATTTCTCATTTTTCTATCATTTGAATCGTTTAGTGAGTTTTAATTTTTAATTCAACTTCTCAAAACTTTATTTACCTGTAAGAATTTCATTTTTAGAAATTAATAACAAAATTTTTTTTAATTTTAGGTACAGATCGAGCTTAAACGATTGTATAGCTATATTTAATTTTTATGAATCAATTCACTGGTTCTAATCACAGCCAATAATAATTTCAGAAATTCACTTTGATTAAAATTTTTATTAAATCTATTGATACGTGTTTATCTCTAGATATTATGATTAAGGAGGTACTGCAGCAAATAAAGACACCAATAGGTTATGGCCATTGGTTTCTTTCTCACGCATTAGTGCTGCTTCCCTTGACAGACTATCGCTCACTTACTTCCACTCACGTAAAATATCGAAAGTTGCTAACTTCAAACATTTTTTATAAAAAAAATAAATATTGCTGGTTCGTGATATTTTTGATAAAAAATACTAGTTATAACTTCAATTAAATATTCTCAGTTTTTCAAAAAAATCCTAAGAAAAGTATGGTTGTTATTCAATACACGGAAAGATTAGAACCCGACTGGTTAGTGTTCTGCACCAGACTCATATCAATCGGGTGCGCACACGACTCAGTCTGGTGTAAACTAATTTTTCTTTTATTTTTTCTTGCATTTAAAAAATTCATTGAAGACTATTAAAAAAAATTTATTCGTATAGAGGACACTTAAAAATAAGCATATTAAAAAATTAAAGAATATTGTAAGAAAAGTGATTTTGAACATTCCTCTAAATCAAAATACATGAAAGTCTTGAAGTTAATCATAGATCGAAACTCGCAAAAAACGGTCCATGATTCATTATTGGTTAAAATTAAGGTGTAACTCTGAAAATTACACATTAATATGAAAAATTGCAAATAACCCTTGTAGATTTGACATTTTCGTCCACTTTTTTTTTTTTTTTTTAATTAATTTATTAATTTTTTAGTGTTCAAATTTAAATCCAGATATCTGTCCTTTCATTTCAATCATATGTTCAATTTTTATCGGTAGTAATTAAAACACATACGTATATAAACGTAATGAATAAAAATATACGTACGGATAAAAATACTTTAGGGAATACAAAGTAACTCATTACTACTCTCATGATGAAAAAAAAACGTTGTATATATATATATATATATATGTATGAATTTCAATCCGAGTATGGTAATTTATTCTTTGCCACATACATTATTTATTCTCTTATCCATGGAGTAACTATAAAGTTGTTGGATTTTATATATATATATATATATAGATAGTATGGTTTCGAGTCCCTCAATTTGAAATGCAAGGAAGTCAGTTGTGTTTGTTGTAGCTTTTATTTATCCCTCTCTCTAAATTCTTTTTTCGTGGCAGCAAAATTCTCATTACCACCCACTTTTATTTTTTACTATTGTACCAGTTTTGTCTTTGAAACGGTTAATTCGAAGGATGTTGTGTCGGAAACCGTAAACTCGATACGTTTTTTATCCAAATGTCGTTTTGGAAGACTTCGCAGCACAAACTTTACCATTGTTTCAGCGTAACATATTCCGAGCACGAAGGAAAAAGACAAGGTTCATCCAGGATCTTAACGATCCCAATCTTCACCAGCAGAATTTAATTTATAATCAAGCTATCGTTGTCGTTGTCACTAAATCTGCTACATTTACAATTTGCTCTTCCATTAATACTAAGGGACACAATTGTGATCTGAAGTGAAGACTTTTTCAATAAATTTCTCGGAAGTTTTAATCATATTGGTATTCGTTTACACGGAAAGAAATTTTCTGTAATAATTACCGTGAAAATTTTAGTAATCGTGAGACATATCACCATCTAATTATCTGTTAATAATTATTCACAAATACAATGTAAAAAAAATGAAAAATAACAATTAATTTTTAGTGTTTTATATCATTAGAAAAAAAAAGTAAAAAATTAATGAAATAAATAATTATATTTTATTATTTTCCCATTAAAAATTACAGTAAAGCCGAACGGCTCTTCTAAAATTACGACAAATTTCACCGGAAGCTCTAGTTAAAATTAATCAAATCCGGGTCAAAAAATTTAAACTGATTTTGAGAAAACGATCTGCATTTGAACTTATTGATCTGTTTTTGAACTTTTAAGAAAATTTTCGTCTGTATTTGATCTACTATTAAAACGATTTTCGATCTGTTTAAGTCTAAAAAGCCTATCAGTAAAATAATTGAGCAGCTATTAATATTTTATGCTGTTTCTCATTTAATAAGACTGAAAGATTTGATCGGTTTTTAGTCTAGTTAATCTGTACTTGGACTTAATGTATTGTTTTCGGTTCCACGTTAACTCATTCCAGTAATCTTATACCACGACAGCTGATCCCGCGACAACTGATCCCACAGACAACTGATTCCACAGACAACTGATCCCATCATCATCATCATCATCATTATCATCATCAATATCATCATCATTATCATCATCATCATCATCATCAATATCATCATCATTATCATCATCATCGTTCCTGCAGACGAATACGATGACTGATGCTTTAAATTCCAAAAGAACGTTTCCAAGAAAAGAATAAAATATTATTTGATTTCTTTTCAAACGGGAGGCTTCGCCCCCCAACTCCCACCGGGGATCCGCCTCGGACCCCTCTGAGGCTTCACCACGAAGACCATCATTTTAGGTATCAGTTGTCGTGGTATGAAATTCCGGGGATCAGTTAACGGCACACCATAAAAGTTTTGTATCTGCGAATATTAGTTGCAGTGATTAGTAATAAATTTGTATTAACATACGTAAAATAGTTATCATCGTTTCATTGGATCTAAATCTTAAGTTTTATAATTATCGATAATAAACACAATGTGAATACATCGACAAGTTTTTCTCAATTATAAAAGCCTATAAAATAAGTAATTATAATAATATTTAATTGTTCATAATATGCCCAATAATAATTACATTCTATGTATGAGGTAATTATATTTAAATTTTATTTCGTGTTTTACAGAAGACTCCGGCAAATTTTACTTACGTAGAACTTTCAAAGAGTATCACCGTTACTAACAATTGATAAGGCAACGCCCTAGATTATTTAACACAGTCTAGTAATTTTTGAGATGAATTTAGCAATAAATTCTTTTTCGCGCACGATCATCTATAAAATATATGTACCTGAATTAAAATCAGGTATTGGTAAAACGTAAAGTCAAAATCTTGTAAAATTCACTGAATATTAAATAATTATGGCTGAACATTTAGTCCAAGGTGACCGTACATGCACGTGAAAGACTACGTGAAAGTAATTAGCTTAGTTAGTTACTTCGGTAAACTAAGTAAGGAGGTGTAGTTCCGAAGCTTAGCGTCTATGTGCCTTTTGATGTATAAATGACCGGTCAGAAAAGGGTAGTGGGCTCACAGCCACACGCCGTTTAAAGTTCACTGTAGCTAAAGGGCGAAAAAGACGTAAACGGTGCCTTGAAACTAGAACTGTAACTGGAATATAAAAAGTATAAGAGAAAGAGGAGAAAAATAAATTCGAGGAAGAAAGTATGAGCCAAGGAAGGCCATGAATTAGCCGGACATGAGAAACGGGAAGCCAAGTAATCCACCTCCGGGATTTTCATTTTTAAAAACTTTTTTTACTGAGCTTGACATTTTTTTTCTTCTTGTCGAATTGTAAAGAAAGTTTGCTGGTTTTTTGTGAAATTCCATTCGGGCAAAAAGTTCTTTTTCCGATTAAAGACTAATACACTTGATATTCTCTGATCAACTTTTAAGATGATTTGCGAATAGTGAGCGCTTGAAAAATTTTTTTTGTTATACTCGCTCCAATAGTTCAACTTTTGAGCACTGGATGAATGCTTAATTACTATTGAGTGGCGCTAATTATTTTTCTGCTGGTAGTTTATTATAAAGCGGACCTAATGTTAATTAAATAACAACCACGCCATAAATAAATATTAATAAAAAAATAATTAATACAACATTAAGATTTTTCGCCCTTGTGAAACTTCAAAAAATTTAAATATGTCATTTTTTGTGGTGTGTGTGTGTGTGTGTGTGTGTGTGTGTGTGTGTGTGTGTGTGTGTGTGTGTGTGTGTGTGTGTGTGTGTGTGTGTGTGACCGACCCTCTCATTACTTGAGATTCTATCGCAGTTGGCGCCATTCGAAAAGGCTTGACCAAACTTAGATTTTGAATACAGTTTAAATCGATTCGGATCGGTAGATTTTGAGAAATCTCAAAAAAACTACAAGAAACAATTTTTCAAACGGGGTTTATTCGGGATAAATTTCAAACGGCTTTACCGATCGATTCTTGAACCTAATCAGCTCTTAACATCAAAAAACTATGTCGATCGCTGTCAGCCCGTTAAAAATCGATTGATTCTTTCGTGAGTTATCGTTGTCGAAAGAAAACCGAAAAGTGTTTTTTTGGAATTATTCCGAAATTTCTAGTTCGATTGATTTAAACAAAAATTTTTCACGAAGCTTAAAAAGCTACGTCGAATGCCGCCAAGCACATGGAAATCAGTTCATTTATTCAAAATTAATTGCGGTTTGAAAATTCAAACATACTGCTTTATCAAGCTTCTATTAGATTTCTGAGCTTGAAGATCTCAAAATGATTCGAAAATTATATTTTTGAGCTCAAAGAGCTTAAAACCGTTAGAAGTGAAATTTTGAAAACATAAGTATACAATAAGCGAAAAGTTGCAGGGATGGCCTTTAGGGTCTGACGTTTTCCTAATTCTTGTTTGTACTAGGCTGTGAACCTGGACTTGTAGCAATTTTTTTTTTTATAGTGAAACCATTTTCGTTCAGCTTCCATATTCTTTGATTACACAGGAGTGATTTGATCTAAATCAGTAGAAAACAATCATTTTAACTTTGCTTGTTATATCCGGCAGACTGTATATAAATACAGGGCCTCCCATTCCCGCCGAAAAGTGCAGCGCTTGCATATTTAGGGAACAACAACCAGGACAGCGCGACAACTGACTCGTGGCTGAAGAATACACATTACCGCGCATTGTCACCTCATCAAAAGAACCAATTGTTTAATTAGTAGCCCCTCTTTTAAATCGCGACCGAGGTGATAAAAACCGCGAACACCATAATTCACCAGCTTATTTACAAGGTAACAGTTCTGCCTTAAAGCCCGGGTGAGTCCTATACCCCGAAACGTATAGGCAGACTTCAATTATTAAATTAATTAGTCATCTTTTCCCTAACTATCCATTTCGATTTCCTTAACGGTATTTCCGAGTTCTGTGATAGTGATTCTTCGAGCCACGATTCGTCTTTACGATAATCGAGATTCCCGCAGTTCCGGTGACCTGGTCCCCTCTCAAATTATATTTTTCTTTGTAAACTTTAAACAGTAAACTTTTGTTTGCCGGAGTCGTTGCTCCGGTTACGAACTCATATTCTTTCAATCATCATTTTATATTGTTAATAGTTAATAAGTGAATAGTGTAAATTAAGACGTGTTTGCCCATAAGGCCAAGTAATCAGAATATACAAACTAAAACCCAAATCGAAGTGTATCATCATTTTTAAGTTAAGAACCTTCAATCTTCGATCTCCAGTCAGCAGGAGGAAGAAAGCAGCCAAGCAGCGGAAGAAGATAAAGATAAACGTGTAATCCAAGGCTGAATCATCATTCAAGTCAGATTCGTAATAGTAAGTAGAGGTTATTATTACTATTTCCGAGGTCGATTGTCTATTCCAAGGGGCCCTCTCCGGGGTTTTCACCTTCGCGAACCCATAAATTAAAAACCTAACGATCCTTTCGTTAGGGAAATTCATCTGTTATCCGAACCTCCGATAGTCCAGCTACCAAATTCTAAGATTATATTTTTCGGACATAACAACCCTTAATTCAAACTATTGCTTGTTTACTTCAAATAATTTATTTAATTTATTAGGTAGTCTGGAATATTTAAAAAAAAAAGACGATTGAATTATCGGCCTTTATTTTTAAATAACATTCATGTACTGAAATTATTACGAATCTTATTCGCTTCCACATTTATCTGAGAAGTTTCTTTGTACTTTTTTAAACTGAATCGAGAAATTTTTTGTCGATTGGTGTTTAGTATAATAGTCCGTATAAGTAACTACCCGAAAAGTTTAATTTAATCAAATGAATTTTCAGAGTACTTTGACGTAAACATTCTGCGCAAAGCAGTAGAATCGGAACAGTGGAGTAAGAAGTGAAACAAAATTAAAGAGCAACAACGGTATTTTATTGTACTGAAAAGTTTAGAATTTTATCGATGAAAGTTGATTTGTCATTTAATTTACTAAATAAACTGCTGGGGAGTTTTTACAGAACGAAAAGTTTATTGAACCTATTCGAATCTTTGTAAGTGGCTCTAAAAGTTGATATAGTTATGTATAATATTACTTTAATAGCTATTTATCATTGAACAAATTAAGTGGTGTTGCTGATTAAATAAAATTCAAGAAAAATATTTAGTCACTTTTTTAAAAGTAAAGAAAATCGTTTTAAAGTTAGTTTTATTAATTATAAGTTAAACGTTGGATTAAGCGTTTACTTAAACTACTTTTTTTTCAACTTCTGTTCTGAAAGTAGTTAAATATTATTCAAGCGTGAAAAGTGATACAGTGTCTTGTACTTGAAAAAACTATTTGGGGCAAGGATAATATCGACTTCACAATTTTATATTTGTGACGAGATACAAGTTCTATACAAAAAAAAACTAACTTAAATCAAGAGAAAAATTCTTAAACCAAAAAAATAATTTTGAAGAGTTTCATTGCCTTGGATCAAGACTGAAAATTCTTGAATCAAGTATAATTTATATATGTATTATTTTTTTCTTAATTTAGCTTAAAAACCGGCATTACAATATTTAATTGTCGTGGAGTCTGCTCGCCGCACTGTCATACAGTTAACAATTGGTTATTTTTATGATTCGATCATTTGAAGTCCCAGAAGGCATTCAACATGTATCAAAATAAATACTTCCCACCAAAAAATTTGTACGAGCCTCATAATTGAATTTTAAATCAAATTAAATTCTTGTGATTCATTTGGAATTAACTTATTGGTTTTTTACTTCATTCTAATGGTGCACAACGGATAATTATTTTTCTTCTATATAAATTTAATATAAAATTATTGAAGAATCAGAAGTAATATTAAGAATGTTGGTGAAGAATTTTTGCATGTATTTAAGTTTTACGTCAATCAATTCACGTATAATATGAACGCTTCAGGCATCCATACTTGGATTAACAAAATTTTTTCTTTATATGGGCATATTAGAGCATATTGAATTTTTTTTTTGACCATTTTTTTGTAAAATATTTCTCTGGGAGAAAGAATACTCTATTAAAATTAAATAGTTAATTTTTTTTTTTCAGTATGGTAAAAATCGATCAGAACAATTTTATATCACATATATTAAAAATATTTAAAGTATATATTACAATCATATTTTTAAAAAACTATATTTCTAATGTATTTGATTTCAAATTTGTGATAAACTGCAACAAATTACAACAAACAAGTAGCAAATCGCAATATGCAAGTAGCAAATCGCAACGAGCAAGTAGCAAATCACTACAAGTATATATTACACATTAAAAACTTTTGCGTTATTGCGTCAAAAAAAATTCGTGTTAAAAAATTTTATGTTAAATATTTAACACTTTACTGTGTTGATTTTATAAAAAAATACAAAAAGTGTTGAATTTTCACAAAAAAGTGTTAACTATTTAACACAAAATTTTTTGACGCAATGACGAAAAATTTTTTGCTATGTAATAACAAAAAATAAATATGGATAAATAAAAATACTTGATAGCTTATCAGAGAATATCAACGGTGAGCGTCAATAAATGATGCTCAGTGAATTGGAAATCGTTCGAGGACACGTCTACGAAGTGTCAACTATGTGAATGAGGTTGCGTTCTGTCAGGAGATACGAGACAACGTTGGAATGGAAAATTTTTCAACCTATCTATTTTTCTTTTCCATCATCTTATTTTACTTTCCAACAGCATCATCTTCTTTTATTTTTCATCCTCATGCTCGTGCTTCTCCGACGTCTTCTTCTTAAAATGCTAATATCACACCATTATATCAGTGCAGGAAAAAAATTTGATATTGTATCTCCTATGCCGTACGAAGTACTTTGTATTGTATCGAGTTCGCTTGACAACAAATAAGCCGAATCGAATATAATACACAGAATCGCGATTTATAAATTTAATTTAACTTTATGCTCAAATATCAAATTTTGTTTTTTACGTCACTTTTATTTTCATAGTAAAAAAGTAAAATTTTACGGACGTTAAAGAAAAATATAAAAGCTCGTTAAAAAAATACCAACCACCCAAAACTATTTTCATTCTCGAATTTATTGATATTCTCATATCAATTGGTCTTTATTTTTGAAAGCCTGCTGCTCATTTCATGCTGTGTTGGTTAAAGCTTTGTCATAATTCATTATTAATAATAATTACATTCAGTTCTATTTGTAACTTTTGAATTACGATGACAGTTATCCATGACATGATTATGTACTTAATATAT
>JZSA01002293.1:0-31225 GCA_000956155.1 Cotesia vestalis
TTTTTTTTTTTTAATTTTAGCTCAATATTCTTTTGCTTGCACAGAAATAAAAATCTGAATAGCGGTTGACTTCTAAAATTTTTAATAAATCTTAAGGAAACTTGGTACATTGAGTCCTTGAACGAATGCCTTAAATGAGTTAGAAGATGAGCAAAATTGGTCGTTTAGTTCAGAAATGGTGACCATTTAAAATTTTAAAAATAGTGCAGACTGTATAGTTGGTCACTTTATCATTGAATATTTTTTGAGTATAAAAAAATAACTAATTTTTGAATAGTGTAACAAAATTTTTCTCTTTTTATACACGACTCGACGGTGGATACGTCGAGTAAAGTAGAAATTTTGTCCAGGTCGCCCAAAATAAAAAAAAAAAAATAATTTTGGTACGATCATAAACACAGACACATAAACACAGTACCAGATAAGATCGTATCTCAATTCCATAAAATTTACGTCACTGTTTATGAAGCAAGCTACAATTTACACTATTACATCTGTAATTTCACTTAAATCTGCCATTTTTGTCCCGCATTCTATAGGCAGCTTTGAAAATTTTCTAAAGCCAAATTAATGATTATGTTATGATTTATTTGAATTCATTATTCTTATGTTAAGCTTGATTTATTGTATCAATTGAAAACTAGATAAGAGTTCAATTAAAAAGTAATTATCGGTCTATTAGCGAAGTCAGCATTATTGTGTGTTATTTAATTTTGGTTGTATTTATGATCATAGATCAGCCATATAGATATAAAGTTCTTATATATTTAAAATGTAAAATGGTAAATTTTAAACGCAACGCTAAAAATGAAACTATAATTATTGATTTGCTTGGACTGGTAAAATATATATTTTAACAGTAGAATTTTTACTGTTTCATATGTTAAATTCCCCCAGCGTGAGACCCCTTTCTCCTCATAGTATGGACTACATATTGAAACGGAAATTTTTACTGGTTGAAACTGTAATTTTTTAAGATGAGAGAGTCGTTATTTACTATAGTGACAGATACTAATCACTCATTTTTGGTATTAAATTATAAACTGTGGCTTTTACACTTTCTACATTAAGTTCTGTAATATTTATACTTTTGTCACCCCGATATCCGTTTTATTGTTTGAAACTATAAAAATTAACCGGAATCCGAGTGAATTTTACAGTTTACTTTTTTCCGTGTATCATACTATAATCTTCAACGTGCAAAATGATAAACATTGAAGTTACAATATTAATTATTATACTTAAACATTTTAGACATTTGCACAGCTTGTGTTACTAATTTAAATGTTATTTATCATTTTGTGAATAATATTTATTATAAATTAATTATTTATTATAGTTTAGTTTTTTTCATGTATAATTCAATTTTTAATTAATTTTATATCAAATTTTCAGTCAGTATTTTTCACGTTTGTCGACAAATAACCGAAAGACATTTACTAGTTGCACAGGAATCCAAATAAATTCGTGAGTGAACCGCGTGAAATCAATAATCTTGAACATGAGGTGGGATTTTGGTGGAGCTAAAAAGCGCACTCGAGTAACTCGGAAAAAAAAAAAAAAAAAATTAACCGGAATCCGAGTGAATTTTACAGTTTACTTTTTTCCGTGTATCATACTATAATCTTCAACGTGCAAAAT
The DNA here is from genome assembly GCA_000956155.1 of Cotesia vestalis. Lineage (NCBI taxonomy): Eukaryota > Metazoa > Arthropoda > Insecta > Hymenoptera > Braconidae > Cotesia > Cotesia vestalis. The sequence goes on from JZSA01002293.1 coordinate 1,642, forward strand.
GATAAACATTGAAGTTACAATATTAATTATTATACTTAAACATTTTAGACATTTGCACAGCTTGTGTTACTAATTTAAATGTTATTTATCATTTTGTGAATAATATTTATTATAAATTAATTATTTATTATAGTTTAGTTTTTTTCATGTATAATTCAATTTTTAATTAATTTTATATCAAATTTTCAGTCAGTATTTTTCACGTTTGTCGACAAATAACCGAAAGACATTTACTAGTTGCACAGGAATCCAAATAAATTCGTGAGTGAACCGCGTGAAATCAATAATCTTGAACATGAGGTGGGATTTTGGTGGAGCTAAAAAGCGCACTCGAGTAACCGGGAAAAAAAAAAAAAAAAAATATTGCCAATGAAATGGAAGACATCGGAGTGGATGAGACAGAAAGATGCAGAGAACGGTTGAATGTGGAGTCCGCTATCGCTTGCAATATACTTGCGTTACCAGCGAACGGAAGAGAGGGATAGAATGAGAAACGAAAGAGAGAGAGAGAGAGAGAGAGAGAGAGAGAGAGAGAGAGAGAGAGAGAGAGAGAGAGAGAGAGAGAGAGAGAGAGAGAGAGAGAGAGAGAGAGAGAGAGAGAGAGAGAGAGAGAGAGAGAGAGGAAGAGAGAAAGAAAGAAATTGTGCGAGGGGTAAATATATAAAAGCGAAAAAGTGGCAAATAATTCGTTCCAATTCCCGAGAATTTCCACAGTTGAGCTGGAACTGCACGATAGTACCTTGATAGTATCGAAAAAGGTACGAATAGTGATGGAATTTTAACTGAAATCATTTTAAGTAAAAAAGTTTAATGCGATAAAGTTACTTTTTATTGCTCAGAAAATATAAATATTGAGTATTACATTGAAAAGTGATACCTTTAAGCTGTAACTCATACAACCAAACGTCTATTTCAATTTAGCGTACACTATATGATATTAACGATATTAATGTCACCGTGAGTATTAATGCCGTCACTCAAAATAATTATCTAATCGACTATTATATTCCGAGGAACCTTGCGCTAGCTATACTGCCAGCAAACGTCCTCAAAAATAACGAATAATGAGTGATGAGAGATTATTATAATTATAATAATACAATGCGATGGGTGCATGGCTAGAATATTATGATAACGCTAATCCTAGTGATGACCTCTTTTAAATTGAAGGTTTTATATTCAACAGCTGAAAAATTTGCTAAGAAAAAAAAAATCAGATTTTTTTTAGAAAATAAAATAAAATTTTTTATTATTAAGATGTTTCCTTATAAAAAAAAAAAAAAAAAAAAAAGTTTTTGTTATACTTCTCTTTTCTAGAGACTCTACCATACCGTCTTCTCTTCACGGCCTAGGCCATGAAGTTTTACCCCCTCCTTTTTTTTACGAACTTTTCGAGTACACCCAGACGAAATTGAGAGAGATTGTAAAAAAAAAAGTCACATTCTAGTGTACCGATCAATGGCTGTGGGTAAATTTTAAACAGTTACTATTGAGTGGTGCTAATTATTTCTTTGCTGGCAGTTTATTACGAAGCGGACCAAATGTTAATAAAATAACAACCACGCTATAAATAAATATTAATTAAAAAAATAATTAAGTTTTATTTGCCTTTGTGAAGCTTCATACAATTTAAATATGTCATCATTTGTCTCCATCCCTCAAAAGTTAAACTTATGTAGTAATAATGACAAAAAATAGGGTATGACATTTGGTCGTTTAATGGTGATTTTGACAGCGACGATATTTCGATATGAGCTTAAGGTCTGTGGCGGGAGAGTTCAAAATGGGCGTAATTCTAATGTCCGAGGCGAAGCTGAGCCATATCATAGCTTATAACATAAATATGTATTGAAGGTTTACTGTTGAATTGATAAGAAAAAGTACCGGACTGTATTATAATTTAAAGCACAAACTTTTACTAATTATATGTTACGGCGATACTTTTTAATCCTTATGAGTCAAATATAGTAGACTCTCAGGACTCTCTTCTGCAATAAAAAAATTGAAATTAATCCCAATAATAATAAAATTGAAATTAAACTGAAATAAAAAGTTAAACTTATGAAGCGATAATAACAAAAAATATTGTATGTCATTCGGCCGTTTAGAGGCGATTTTGACAACGATTTTTTTTCGATATTCGCTTTAATGATTGTGACGCGAATGTTCGAAAACGAGCGTAAATTTTCGTCCTCGGCTACGCCTCGGGCGTTAAAATTGAGCCCGTTTCGAACGTTCCCGTCGCAAGCCTTAAGCTCATATCGAAATATCGTTGCTGTCAGAAAACCGCCACTTCACGGCCTTATAACATAAATATCTATTAGGGTGTGCCAAAATATAACTTCTATGAGGAACCTTTTAAAATTAAAATTTTGAGTTGCGCTTTTAACTAAACCTCTTTTAAGAAATTCTATGAAAATCTAATTTATCGTCTCACCCCAAAATATCTTAGGAACCGTCCAAACACACCTCCTGTTAAAAGCGGAACTCAAAATTCCAATTTTAAAAGGTTCCTCACGGAAGTTACATTTTGGCACACCCTAATATCTATATAATGAGTCATGGCATTAACTTTTGTGAATGATAATGGGCACAACACAATGATTTTCAAATAATACAACGCATCAACTGAGTGTAGTTTTCAATCCCTTCATACGGTTGACACACCGATTTTTTTTTTTTAATTTTAGCTCAATATTCTTTTGCTTGCACAGAAATAAAAATCTGAATAGCGGTTGACTTCTAAAATTTTTAATAAATCTTAAGGAAACTTGGTACATTGAGTCCTTGAACGAATGCCTTAAATGAGTTAGAAGATGAGCAAAATTGGTCGTTTAGTTCAGAAATGGTGACCATTTAAAATTTTAAAAATAGTGCAGACTGTATAGTTGGTCACTTTATCATTGAATATTTTTTGAGTATAAAAAAATAACTAATTTTTGAATAGTGTAACAAAATTTTTCTCTTTTTATACACGACTCGACGGTGGATACGTCGAGTAAAGTAGAAATTTTGTCCAGGTCGCCCAAAATAAATAAACAGCAACAAATGGGAAGCTTAGGAGATGCTCTTAATCTCCTAAGCAACACCGCAGCAGCCACCCAGGCTGGGTTAGTGCACGTTTGGACGCCAGTTATTTTCTTTTCAACAGGGAAAAATAACAAACCCTGTATTTCCAGGGCCGATCTGCAGGTATTCCGGGGAAATAATTAATGTAAAAGTGTTAGGAAACAGGAGAATAGTAATTTGTGTATTACAAAAATTTAACGATAACAGAACCAAATATTTATTCAAAACGAATTACTTAAAATTAAGTCCAGAGCCGAAATCCTATGTCGGATAGACTGGATAACAAAATAATACTAATAATGTCGTGCACAGTTATTGCGATCGGTCCGAATCCTCAGTGGACCGTTGGATCGTTTACGACGACGTTCATAATAAATAGAAATTATATCTAAATATTGTTTAACTAAGATATACCCGAATCTTCTATCGGGTTATCTCGACAAAATACAATTAAGATAAAATAAATACTGGTCGTTTCAAGGACCCAAACGCGTGGCTTTCGGGACAGGTATACTATAGAAATACAATTATAAATTTTAACTCAATACTGGCCGATTCGAGGACCCAAACGCGTGGCTTTCGGGACAGGTATCTCACGACGAACCCCCTTACTAACGACGGGATCGACTCGACAATTAATAATAATTTTAATAACAATTTATCTGAGCCAGGAGACAACGCGACGTGCGGATAAAAATACAGCTCAACTTGTGAGTACTCACCAAAAAGGGACTCAAACCAAGGCGCTAGATCCACACTCCTTACACTATGCGGGCTCCCGCGTGTCTCCCAATTTTTATTTTTACCAAAACTATGAGGCCTCGTATCCGATCACGAGGGCCTCTCAAGCAATTTATTCAAAATTTACAAGTCCCTCTACTCGCGACCGATATTGTAGGGCATTACCCATGCGAGTAAGGGCTATGATCTATTACCGATAATCAATATTATGCTTTTCCATTTTCTTTACTACCTGTCCCGATACCCATCGTTGGACCTTGGTGCTAAACACTGAAACAAGCTTATAATATGATTAAGTACATTATGGCAAAGATCTACGGCGACAAATACATAAGTAATAAAGTTATGAATAGTCCAATATAATTTTCTGAAACCAAAAGTCAAATTAATACTTAAGAACTAATAACAAAAATACACAAATTCTCAAATATAAACAATAGTAAAGAAAATATAACAATAAATTAGTCAAAATAATACAAGATAGTCAAATTCTAGAGACACACCGAGTGTGGATCTGTTGCCAACACTAGGCGCAGAGAGGGACGCACACAAGAATAAAATTCGTGTGACAATAGTTCACATGAAAGCTTATAAAATTACCTTTTATTTAACCTCTTGAACATTAATTTTTTACATTTACTTTAAAAGTAATTAAGAAATGAATGAAGATAATCTATTTTTGAAAAATCTACCTTTCATTTCGGTTGTGGTCGAACGACGTTTTTTTTTTTTTCAATTTACTAGCATAAAAACATTGAAATTTAGAAATCGTATATTCAAAATTAAAAAAAATATTATAGATTAGAATCTTAATTTTTTTGCTGTTCTTTTGTACTAAAATTGCTTCTATTTAATTTTAGTAGATTGCATTTGATTGTGTTCTCATAAAAAAAAATGTAGAAAAACATTAAACAGAAAGTATGCTGTGACGTCAATTGGATGAAAAAAATTTTCCTGAAATTAAATTATAAATCTAATTAAATCAATATTTAAAAAATGTCAATAGTACGAATAATTTTCATAAAAATTTTTATTCAAATTAAAAAATACTATGCAATGTTTTTATATTAAAAACAGAGAAATGTCTTTTTTGTGCACGCTGGGTGGTTTTTAACGAACCCACATAGCGTATGACAGCCGCGATTCGGGTACTCATAAACTTGGACGTGGATATTTTTTTCGAACGGATTGGCACCGTTGACAACTAAAATGAGCGGCGTTGACAGCCCCGAAGACTTTGATCTATAGCTGAATTATTATTTTTCGTTCCCGTTTCCACCTGCTACTTCATATCACTGCGATGACCGAAATGTTATTTTTTATCAATACCATTTATATACACATACATATGCATGTGGATATGTATGAGCGTAGAGAGATAGAAAATGAAAAATAAATTAAAAGGAAAAATTAAAAGAAAAGCTAAAAGAGAAGTTAAATTTATCACGCAAGGTGATACGTATTTGGTTCACTCGGCGTATGCTTTTTTAAAATGGGTCAACTATGTATGTATATTTGTTATATACATGTAAATATATAAATGTGTTTGCATAAATGTGTTTATAGACGTTTTTTAACGTACTAGTGCAAGAGAATCCAATAAAGTAAAAAATTATATACCTTGCTGCTACCGACAGCTTGGTTTCTATTTTTCTCTTCTCTGCTTTCATATATATCTGTATACGTATGTATATTTATATAGATATATATGTAATTCTGAGGCAAAATATATAAATGTTAGTGAGTGTCCGAGATAAAACCAAATATTATTTAAAAAGAAAAAACTTTCTTGTTTTTAATTAATTATTGACAGTGGTTTTATTTTCTCAGTAGAATGAAAATTAATATTTAACAAGTACCGGTAGTGATTTATTATTAAATAATCAAAATAATTATTCATTTAGAAAAGGTAAAAAGAATTTTTATGAATAAAGGATATTTTTTACTGGCATGATAAGCATTCTAATAAATATTTTATTTGGATGGTTATTAAGTTTTAATTTAGTGACTGATTTGGAAAAAAAAATCTATCATTGATAAATAAAAATGTTGAGTTATGTATCTTAGTTTTGTAAGTTTTTGAGAAAATTGTAAAATGTTTTTAAGTTTACTCATGATTTTAAAATATTTGACAGAATTTGTAAAAATACGTTGTAAAATATGTTATCCGACAATTTATGACCGTCAAGATTCGAGTAGTAACCATTGTTAAATAAGCCTTTTAATGATCTAGACGAATCTTCGACATAAACGTACAAATTTTTACAACCCATCTGTTTATCAGATGGAGATCAGACCACTTTCAACTTAACAATCCTCTCACACTTAGTAAACAACCCTCCTTTTAAATAAATAATACACGGAAAAAAGTTAACTGTAGTATTCACTCGGATTCCGGTTAATTTTTATAGTTTCAAACAGTAAAGCGGACATCAAGGTGGCAAAAATGTAAATATTACAGAACTTAATGACTCTTGTATCTTTAAAAATTACAGTTTCAAACAGTAAAAATTGCCATTTCAATATATAGTCCATATTATGAAGAGAAGGGGAATTCAGATGAGAGAGAAGGGGGTCTCACTCTGGGAAAATTTAATATTTCAAACAGTAAAAATTATACTTTTAAAATATACATTTTACCAGTCTAAGCAAGTCAATAATTACAGTTTGATTTTTAGCGTTGCGTTTAAAATTTACCATTTTACTTTGTAAATATTGACGTTGCTTGTATTAGAAATTTACTAACTTTATTCTATACTTTTTACATATCATAACATCATTTTTTAGGTACGAAATGATAAATATTAAAGTCTGAATTCTTAATTATATTATCAAAATAATAATAATAATAATATTTGCCTATGTCTCTTCAATCAGAAAATACAATGATGAACTGCAAATAATAGAGTTCAAAAGAAATAACAGTAGATTGATTTTGACCGGAGATTTAATTGTTTTGAAAGAAGAAAACACCTGTGCCATAGGTCAGATGAATAGCCTCGGTCACTTCCCATATCAGGGGTAACCAGGTTAATCCCCGATTGACCCAAAGTACAGGTTGGTCCGGTATACAACATACCTGCAAAAGGGAAGAAAAAAAAGGAAGAAGGGATTCCGGTCCGGCACGCGACCAGCCAAATCGGGGTAGTGACAAAAAGGTACCCTCGGCCGATCACATACGTGTATGTATGTGAAATGTGAAGTGAGTGCCAAGTTGCTCTTGCTCTCCTTAACATAAACCTTAGAGTGAGAACCCAAGGTCCAATGATTCTTGTTCTCACTCTTTCATTCACTTTTTCAGTTTATACTTAACTTGTTTCGTTCTCTTTTATCTTTCCTCTTTCCTCTTGTCGGGTTCCTATCCATCCGACAACTTCCTCGTGCTTGTACTGGGATCTGGGATGAAACGACAGGTAGCCAATGCATCCGGATACAATGCCAAGACCTTGTTGGAATTCACGAGGGAAACACCTAGTTAATGAGCTTTTATGTTTTTTGTTACACTATAAAACAAAATAATTGCTCTCATCAAATAAATTTTTATTTGCTTTCTTCGTACTCTACAAGCGTAAGATACTCAACAATTTTATGGAATGATTAAGTGATCGTCATTCTGATCGCCAATGTAAGTACGCGGTAATAAAAGAAAAAACGATTTTTTTAGTCGTATTTATGAAATAGATCACAAAAAGTTTATTGAATAAAAAAAAATCCAAGGTTATGAGAGACTTGAGCTTGAGAGCAAGAGGATAAGATTTACGTCAGATATAGGTCGCTCGATTCAAGAATTCTGAGGATATCCTGTTCATAGATGGCACATAAGTGAATATAGCGAGATGAAATAAATATAAAAAAAAATAATGCTTAGAGAGTTGTGAATGAAATTCTCAAACCTGCCAATGCCCTGTTATATGTACGGTGTACGGTGTGCACTTGCGCTGTACCGCCCAGGGTGACACCTTCTTCCGGCTGAATGATCTTCAAAAAGTTTGGAAAATCCAAAAGTGCACGACTCATAATGCTCATTTAATTATGAAATATAAAAAGAAAAAAAAATTTTTAAAATAACTAGCAAAGTGATGCACAGGCGCCCCTGGTGGAATAAAATGTACATAATATCTATAGATATAGATATATCACCATTCATGTTAATTTTACATACATATATATAGATGTACAGTCTTGTAGTTTTCGTTTTTTATTAATTGCAATTAAACGACACTGAATTAATTAATCATTCGCATTTAGTGACCTACAATCGTCGATTAGAATTTTCAAAAAAAAAATTTGACTCAAATAGTGGATTTTTTCACAAGTTACAGGGTTTCCGGGGTTTCGTACATGACGGACAGGAAAATTTTTTGACCTATTTTGGTGTTTTTTTCAAATTCTATTGCAGTAAATCAATTTTTAAAAAGTATGGAATTAATCTCCATTAAATTATCTCGACAATAGTATGCAAAATATCTTGATTCCGTGAACTAACAAGGCTATAATAATAAAAATAGCCGCCAAAATAAGGCGAAAAAAACCTTTCGATCGTAAAGCACTCTCTGATGCTTCGCATCATGAGTCGTGCAATACTCTTCCCAAAATTGCACTTCCTGATTGAAGATCGTGTAACTAAAAATGGACTAAGACAGTTACTGACAAACCATTGACCAAGCTGGCCGAGCGTTTTGCCTAACCTTATACCGACCTTTCGACCGACCAAATTTATGTAAAGCAAAATCAGTGCTCAATTTTTAATAAATCATTTATTAAAACTAACTATTGTGAATTTTATAATTTAACATCACAAATTTCTTATCGAATTACCCCAATAATTTGCATGAAAATAAAAAAAATTTCAGTCTCAGTCAATTCTGTTGGGACTTATAGTCAAGCAACCTTGCACACAGTCTTTGAGTATGAGTCACTGGGCAAATGCCTAATGAATAATTTGTACTTTTGTATCGTATTTTAGTATTTACTGAACCTCTGTACTGTTAGCATCTAATTTTTCCTTTGTCTTATATTATTAGCTTCTTATATCTTGTGAACGAATTCATGAAGAGAAATTGATATTTCCTTGCTTTATTATTTTGAAATTGATTCTATGCTAAGTACTGAAAAATATAAATAGTGAGTTAACAGTTTACACGTGCAAATTTCTTTTTTTTTAATACATCGATTGACCCACTTTGCTATCGAAAATAATATCCACTTGGCTTTCGCAGCCATTTGTTTTCCCACGAGAACAGAACAAATACTTATTCTGTGTATCATGACGATAATCACGCTCGATTGAGCATCCAGCTAATGCGCTGGAAATACTTTGATTTTTTATTAAAAAAATACATATAAATCTCTACTTTTTTTTTTATCATCATCATCATCATCATCATCATCATAATCATTATTTGATGATATCGTTTTATTTTTTACTATTATTATTATTAATAGTACTATTAGTCCTACAAATATTAATTTTATCCAAGAGAACTGAAATGCAGAAATTAGGAAAAAAATTTTTTTCAATTATTTTTAATTTTACCAATTAATAAAATAAAATTATATTTTTTCAGACCTCTGACGCGTATGACAAATTACTGTATTATTTTATCAAAAATAATTATTTTACCTCAAAATATTTTCTTAATCACTGTGAAATAAAAAACATCCGTACAATAATAATTATTTAAACTTGACTGTCGCACCTCATCCGGTCTTGAATTCCGCGTCGAATTTAATTACATAATTAAATTGCATAAAAGGAAAATGTTTGCGTTGATTTTTATTTCATTTATTTATTTATGGATCATTTTTTCCTCGACATTCCGGTAATTATCCTGCAATTGTCGGTAAAGTAAAATCGTTAAATAAATAATAGCATTATATCACATTAAATCCTTCGTATGAATATCATACACTTGTTTGGTTTGTCACTTAAAATTTAAACACCAATGCAAGTGTCGCTCATTATATAACCCAACAGACAATCGATTTGCAACCTGAAATTTAAATGTTTATAGATTATTTATGCACTGATAATTATTTAAACAGGTTTTTAAAGGAAAATCTTTAAATAGAAGTGTTAAATATTAAATACTAATTACTACTTATTACTTGCGGACAAAAAGTAAATAAATTTTGAATAGTATACTGGTGTATTTATGAATGTAACTTTGACCTATGGAAGTCACTGAATCCAATTTGCACGAGAAACGTTATCGCATGGTTGCATTTATTAACGCTGCGAGCACACCAGGCAATATCATCGACTACGCAATTCAGCGCTTTCATTATTAAACCTGCTTATAACAATAAACGTTACCTTTTTACACGCTGAAAATATACTTTAACTGTTTTAATTAAACTCGAGCGTTCATTTTATGAGATACTGTTTTTGTTTACAATATACATGCATATATTTTACAAAATATCGTATAATTAAAATTATTTACCGTAAATTTTATCAATATAATTTGTGTATAATTATGTTGCGCGCTTCTAAGTATGTTTTGGTCGGATTTTAAATAATTGGATTTGAGAAGGGTTTACACTTTTTTCTCTCTCGCCCTCTATTGAACAAACGAAAGTATCTCTGTTATACTTGTACAACAAATGGAATCTTAAAACGGATTTTGTGCATAAATAAATTAAAATTTTTCAAAAAAGCGCTTCACTCTTCGATAGATAATTGATTTATCTATTTATCTATCGAAGAGCGAAGCGTTTTTTTCGAAATTTTATCTTATTCATGTGCAATACACGTTTGGAAACTCACTATCAATCGCTCTTTTGGATCTCGGCAATGTCAAGTCTGGACAGATGTCATATTTGAGTTAATCTAAATTAGGTCTAAGATAGTTATTATCATTTCTAATTAATTATTTTTTTTTAGATAATTTTAAAGTTTTTTTTACAGCCCCAAAAATAATAATAATATTTATTACGCTGAGCACTTTATAGAATTGTAGTTTTAGATCTAGACTTGAAATTCAATTGGAGTATTATTTTGACTTGCACAGGTTCCTCATTCTATCGAATCAGAAGTAGAATTTATTGAAATCCGTATTGAGATGATCTAAACATGTCAAATAAAATATCCTTACCAAATTTGCAGCTTTTTGAAGCTATATTTTAAAAATTAAGATTTTTTATTATTAACACCCACCCCCGCGATCTTTATTGGAGGTGATTCGGTGTAAAATCCGTTCTTAGAGTATTTTTGTATCACATGTAACCGACTTCTATTAAATTTGGAGTCTATAGAAGCTATAGCTTGAAAATTAAAAATTTTCATTGCTAATACCTACCCCCGCAACCCTCTGCGGGGTGAGATATCGTAAAATTAATTGATAGATTATTTCTACATCTCTTACAGAAGATTCCTACCAAATTTGAAGTCAATAGGAGCTATAGTTTAAAAACGGGAATTTTTCATTGTTTAGGTCTTATAGTTCCAGAGATATCGTGATGAGTGACTATATCTGTAGAAAGTCTCCTATATATATATAAAGATAATAACGTTTATCGTAAAATACCAAATTCTATCGCAGCTCATAATTGTTTTTTATAGTTTTAATTATTAAAAACGTTAATTTATTTGGTGAATTGAATTATTATCATGTATTTCAGCTATAGGGTTATAAAAAGTGTCAAAAGAAAACTGCTATTTTTGCTTTTAATTAAAAATAATTTTTTGATTTTAAATAAATATGTGTTAACAGTTAATGAATATTCATTAATCATTAATAAATATTTATTAACAGTTAATAAATTGTATTTAATAAATGAATCATCGACTGTTAATAGATATTTATTAAATCCTATGATGTTAAAAAATCATTTATTAACAGTTAATAAAGCTTATTTAATATAAACAAATTCTTCCATCAGTACTCAATATTTAATATTGATTTCCCGAATTTTAAAATACATTATTTAGCATTTGAAAAATTCTATTTTTAAATCGTAATTGTTTCAAATTTTTTTTCAAAGCGCCTAACTGATAAAATATTCACGGTAAACCGAGCTTATTCTGCTAGTATTTTTTCTATAAACATTTCGAACACTCAAAAAATGTTTTCAATAGAAACGATCAATAAATGCGTGTGTCATACGTTGAATTTTTGACAAAAATTTTTTTCAGTTCTTTTCAACTATTTGGCTCTCTTTCCAACTTTGAAAAAGTAACCACAAAAAATTTCTAAATAAAATCTACCTCTCCGAAAAATATTATATTATAATGGGTATGTAAAAAAATTCCAATATGAACCTCATTTGTTATCAATAAATAATAAAATCTAAAAAAAACTGACCTTGCACTTGGGATACTCCTCCTCGGGTGTGGGTCTTTTCCACCCCAAAAGCGGCGGGATGCAAATAAGCGCGGACATGAGCCAAACAAGTGTGATCATGAGAGCGGCTCGAGCAGGTGTCCGCTTCTTGAGGTACTCCACAGCCTGTGTAATGCTCCAATATCTATCTAAGCTTATCAAACACAAGTTCATGATACTCGCGGTGCAAAGCAGTACGTCCATCGCGGAGTAAATATCACACCACCAGTACCCGAAAATCCAGTAGCCCATGATTTCGTTGGCGAGGGAGAAGGGCATGATCAGAAGCCCGAGAAAAAAGTCAGCTACCGCTAGACTGGCGATGAACCAGTTCTGGATGTTCTTAAGCGCCTTTTCAGTAGCTATCGCTATTATCACGAGCATGTTGCCGACGACGACAATAATCATGAGTATCGTCGCAGCGATCGATGCAAATATTATTTGTATCAGGCTGTAGCCCGAGGGGTACAAACCTTCAACATAAGTTTCGTTGTTATCACTGGCATTACCGGTATTGTTATAACTATCCACCAAAATTCCATCGAATTCTCCGTAACTGTTATTGAAGTAACTGCCATTAAGCTCGTCCATCGTTATGAAATCTTCCTCGGAGCTGAACAGCAAACCAGTGTCCCGAAACTCCCCTTCAAAATCAGTTATCCTCTCTTCATCAGCATCACGATCGACCGACTCGTCCCCAGAAGCGTAACCCTCGTCCTCTTCTTCCTCTTCGAGTCTCGTATCTTTCGATTTCGATGAGCACTTTCCACAACTGCTCAAACCAGTCTGTTTGATTGGACCACCAATTTGTCCTCGAACCTGATCATTGTCTCCAACTGGTAGTGTAACCCTGTCACTGGTCAAACTAGCTGTCGAACTGCTCGAGTAGTCAATCGTTGATGAACTGCTGTTGCTGAATGTTGTCGACTCTACGTTGTAACCATAAGAATTGTTGTTGTAATTCATGTTCTCGAAGATGCTCGTCGACGCCAGACTAACTCCGCTGATGACGTTAATCACCGCGCTCTCGTAGCCCGGCATGACTTGCACCTTCGACCCAAGCTTTTGCTATCGCGTCCACCTTATCAGAGACCCACTTGTTGTTCCTTCCCCGGAAGTTGAGCCCCCCTTTGGCGAATAAGGAGGAGCTGAACTGGAAGATTGTTGAGGCGCTGGACAAGCTGTTGGCAGTAGCAGAAACATCAGTGTAATGATCCAGCCCAGCTCTGTTCTCCTGGAATTCCTCTGATTTATTATGACTGGTTTTGGTGGTTGCGTTGGTTGGTACCTCTGGTAGCATCTCAGGGAGGCCAGGGCCAACATGCCCGATTCAAGAAAGCCTCATCGCCCAAATTTATTATCCTGTTATTATTTATTAGCACAAAATTAAAGTGTTCACGTTGGACGGTCTCGCTTCTTCAGCTATCATTTATTGCTCATCTTATGCTTGTGCGTCTCACGGCCAGATATATATTTATATACTCTGATATAATTGATTATTATTCCAGTATTTACACTTAATGATAATCGTTACGTTAATTAATGTTAATCTAATCTTATAGATTATAATTTAGTTAGCTTGAGCTATTAAGCCAAAATATAATAAATAGCGTGCGATTAATTTGGTCCTCAAGCTTGGTCTTACCTCGATTGAAATAAAGACGAGCTTTGAGGATTTGCAAAGAGAACTGAGACTTTACTCAATATATTGACAATAAGAATGTCTTAATCCGTCAATCTAATCAGCGTACACTTATAATATCTTCCTTTTAACTTTTACGTAATCAATTTTTTATTTTTTTCGGTAAATTTTTTCTTTAATTGTAAATAAAATTTATTAATAATTGAGTGCCGTGCTAATTACCGATGATAACGTTATTATCAATGGCTTAAAAAGGCTATTTCACCCGTACTGCTCCGACCTGTTTTAGGTTTAACCCTATCTTAAGATTACATTAACAAATTACCCTTAAGATTAACTATCAATATGTAACATTAAAATCAGACTCCACGAAGGAGGAACTCCTAAGCCTGCTCTCGTGAACCCCTATAACTACTCCTAACTACGAAAACACCTAAAGAAATATCAAGGGATGGGTCACTTTTGGACAACTAATACAATTAGATTAAATTACTGTGAATGATCTAAACTGTACACTGTATTTACACGACTGTTAGTCGACGAACGATTGTCGATCACTTGATAAACTTTTTGACTAGCGATGGCCGAATATAAGTGACTAGATATAGATATACATATGTTCCTGTAACTTTAGTGGTTCGTCGTCGTCGCCGTCGACGGGGTCGTAAGTCTCGAAGTAACGACAATAGAAGCAGCTGATTAGCTAGTGATTTTTCGTGGTGCTACCTCTTGAAGCGGCGGGACTCACGTCTGATACGAGTTAGTACTTCAGTTTCGAGCATCGCACGACGACGACGAGAGAACGTACTGTCCTCTTTATTTTTTATAATTGTCAACGACAACTTTGTCGGGTGTTATCGATGCACTTTGCTTATTGGGAATCGATTGATGGTTATATGGGTTAATTTTTATCACTCGCGTGCGTTCAGTCGCGTGTCAAGGGTGCACTCAACTCGCATCGTCTCACTTTGAGTTTATCAAAATTAAATTCACTTCTAATTCACTGTTTGCTGTTCAATATTCGGTTAATATTAACATTCGGGGAGTTTTAATTTAAATCAAATGATTATTTTTTAAATCCTCGCACTTAACTGAGTGATCAGCGTCCGAAAAAGGAAACGAAAAAAATTAAATTTTACACTGTTTTTTTAGTTAATCAACAGAGCTTGGTCTTGTTGACGGAAAATATTTAAAGAGAACCGCTTAAAGACTTAACTGATAAATCGAGGATGGGAGGTAATAAAAGCACAAGTCTTACTGAAGAGCTTTGGCTGACTGGAGGCGTCGAGGTTCGCGCGAGTCCTCGGCGTGCGAGCGACCAACAACCGAGGCAGGAGCGCCGACAACCAATAAGAGTTTTCATCGCGCAAGCTCAACATAGATGGGAATGGGGATGGGGAAAATTCAGAATGGGGATGGAATATAATGGAAAGGGACGGAGATGCTGAATAAAAAGGGAGAAAAGTGCGTGTGTGGTGAGGACAGTCGACTTTCGGGCACCTCTGCAAAGGGTTTGGTTTAACGAGTTTTAACTGGGGTACCAGGGTATTATGGTAATGAGAAAATAATTGCTCCGATGAGTGGAGTTTTTTCGGTTTTGTTGGTCGAGTTGGAGATTTGTTGCTGATGGCTTTCGGGAAATTTTACAAAGGGGATTTTTTATTAGGGAATGGTAATTACATATGATAATCGTTGGAAAAAGGGCGGAGTTAATTTAAAATAAAATTTCTCTAGGATGATTGATTGTTGAGAAATGACGCAGTTTTTTTGGATAGAGACATGAATATTTTTGAAATAAATAAATTTTCAGTTACTTATTTCGCTAAAAGAGAGAGATGTAAGATAGGCAGGACCAAGCTTTTTGATTGGATGTGACAATTTTAATTTTAAGTTATGTTTTTCGTAATCAGCTGAAGCCAGAAGCAGGGCGAGAAATGAGAATTGGATAACTAATCCAAACTGAAGATGTGTCAAAATAGGTTAGTGCGCAGATTTTGAAGCGTTTCGAACAATGAAAACACATCTTTAACTATAGACTTAAGACGAGATTTTAAGACATAAGATAAGACTAAAAATCAAGATAAAAACTAAGATAGGATTTAGGACAAAAAATAAGACTAAAATTTAAGACAAATAATTAGACTAAATTAAATTTTAATTTTTCGTTGATATTTTATTTCTCAACTAATAATCACGCGTATCACGGTCATCTAGTTTTTTTAGACAAAAAATCATAAAGTTAACGTGTTTCAGTTTGAAAATTTCTCTTTAATTGTTATTATTATGATTATTATTATTGTTTTTATTATTATTATTATATTTTTTTAATTCTTTATTTCTTTCTTAATGATACATTAAAATATTAGCAGTGAATTTTTATTCTCATCATTTACAGTATCGAAGTGAAGAAATGAAATACTTCATACCAAATACAGAGTAAAACTCAAGTTTTTCTTAAGATACATAATTATACTGAATTAATATGAATTCTAATCTAGAAAACATTCAAGTACAGAATTTTAGACTAAAGTAATTCTTATGTAGCTAAACACATCCTGAATTATTAACACATGCTTAATATAATTCAAATCAAGTTTAGATTTGTAAATATTCATTATATTTTTTATTTAATTCGACTTTCATACACGACGAAAAAAACATAGGGATTTTTCCTATTTTTAAATAGGAAAAATTCCTATGTTGACATAGGAATTTTTCCAATGTTAACATAGGTATTCTTCCAATGTTAACATAGTAATTTTTCCAATGGTAACATGGGAATTTTTTCTTTATTAACATGATAGAAATATCCATGTGACATAGGAAAAATTAATTTATGACATGAAAAAAAATTTTTTTTTCAATTGAAAAAAAAAAAATAGAAATCGAAAGACCACCATTCTGAAATTTCCAGGATATTTGTAGAAAATGTCAAAGTTTCATATGAAAGAAAGATAAAAGGAATTAAAAATGTTTATTATCGAGAAATTCAGTTTTTTCAGAAAATCTAAAAAATAACCATGACGATAGGTTCGAATAATTTTTTTCTATCTACTTCCCAAAAAAAACATTTAATAAAAAAAATTTTGAAAAAGTTATGGTAATTTAAGCCACACCGTCCATAATCTGCTGGATTTTTAATTTTTTCGACATGTAAAGCAAAATTTGAAAAAAATTTCTTCGAATTTTTTTATCACAAACTGACTGTATAGAACTGTTTTATTTTTAAATTATCTGAAATTGTTTTGGAAATTTGTAATTATTAAATTGTTACAAAAATTTTAGTGATAAATGAATTTTTCCTATGTCACATGGATATTTCTACCACGTTAATAAAGAAAAAATTCCCATGTTAACATTGGAAAAATTCCTATAATAAACATTACTACGTTCAATTAAATAAAAATAATAACTTGAATGGTACTTTTTATAGTTTATCTAAATATCTATTTGTCCAATTGAACTCTTATTACATTTTGAAATAAAAAGGACAAAGGTTTCGAATTCGCGTAATTTGAATTCAATTTCCAAAGCACTGAATCACAGAAAAAAAAAATAATAAAAATCCTGAACGCCGTCGTAATCAGAACTGCGAACGTGATGCTTCTATAAAACGTAGATCTGAAATATTGGTGTCCCATTGCATACCTCGAGTGGTCTACGGCTATGTAGTGTCGGATGGAGAATGGACCAGCTAGCGTCAGGAGTAGAGAGTCAAAAGAGTAGAGAGTAGAGAGTAGAGAGTAAGTGTGGAAGTAGATAGTCAGTACCAAGTACCAAGTACGAAGCACCCGAGTACATCAACTAGAGCAGAGAGGATAGACTAAAGGGTTGTTCAAGTATCGAGGCATTACCTCTAGACTCTAGACTGTGCTTTACTCTAGGTCATGCCTACAGCGATGTTACAGCGATATACAGCGATGTCGTCAGCTTCTATACAATACTTGCACATACACACATCAATATGTAGTTACGAGGCCGCTCATCTTTTGTCTCTCGTCGCAATATTAGAAATAATTCGAGTTTAAATATTTTAAATAGTCTCAGCGTGCCAAATATTTTACAACTAAGATAGTTAAATAACTTGTTTTCAAATCAACTGTTCTAACAAGAATTTTCCAAAGAAAATATCGAAAAATGTTCATTCTTATTATGATTAGAATCGAAAAAATTTTCGTTTGTTGAACAGAAAAGTTTGAAAAACCCAAAGTGCACGCCTCATTATATAATTTCCATGATAAAAATAATTAAAATAAAATACGAAAAGTACTTTTAAATCTTTTATGCCATTGCCCACCCAGAAAAGAAAGGTACTGCACATAAATTGTAAACGAACCAAGTATATATTTTTGAAGAGCTCAATATTCTTGATTTGAGTAGAAAAATTCTTGATTTAAGGAAATTTTACTCAATTCAAAAATTTTTCTTCTTCATTCAAGACAATTACCCTCTTCAAAATTATATTCTTGGTCCAAGAATTTTTCTCTTGAATCAAGTTAGTTTTTTTTTCTGTATATATATAGATAGATATAGTCACTTTCGATAGATATATTCACTCATCACGATATCTCTGAAACTATAAGACCTAGAGACTTGAAATTTGGTAGGAATATTCCTTTCGCCAAGTAAAGGTCAGTTAAGAACGGATTTTACGAAATTCCACCCACAAGAGGGGTTGCAGGGTCGTGTCAACAATCAAAAATTCCCGTTTTCAAACAATAGCTCCTATCGACTTCAAATTTGGTAGGAATCTTCTGTAAGAGATGTAAAAAGAATCTATCAATGAATTTTACGATATCTCACCCCACAGAGGATTGCGGGGTAGGTATTGACAATAAAAATTTTTAATTTCCAAGCTATAGCTCCTAAGACTCCAAATTTAATAAAAGTCGTCTACATGTGATACAAAAATTATCTAAGAACGGATTTTACACCGAATCACCTCCAATAACGATCGCGGGGGTAGGTGTTAACAACAAAAAATCTGAATTTTTAAAATATAGCTTCTAAAAGCTGCAAATTTGGTAAGGATCTTTTATTTGTCATGTAGAGATTATCTCAATTCGGATTTCAATAAATTCTACTTCCGATTCGATGGAATGTGGAATCTGTGCAAGTCAAAATAATACTCCAATTGAATTTCAAGTCTAGATCTAAAACTACAATTCTATAAAGTGCCCAGCGGAACGGTTGAAAAGTTATAAAAAAAAAACCACATTTGAAAAAATATATTTTTTGAAGTTTTTTTGAGATTTCTCAAAATTTACCCGTTTGAATCGGTCCAAATCTTAATCAAAATTTAAATTTGATAAATTTGATAAAGAGGGTCAAATACATACATACACACACACACACTTGAAAACTCCTTGTAAAAAAATATTTTTGAAGATTTGAATATTAAAAGTAAGTTAAAAAATTAATTTTCCGTAAAATCCTATACCAAAATATTTTCTTTATTAAAAGGATTTAATTATCATCAGTATTGATTATTGATTGATGCGTTCATTTAAGCTTCGATGCTTTATCAGGTAGATTAATTATTTTTGAACGTCCAAGCGAGATTTCATTACATTAATTTTGTTAATAATTTAAATGTATTTCACGTCAAATATAATCCATTCAGTTTTCGACTAAATGTAATAATAGTTGTTTTTAAAAACAAGGTAATTTTAATGATCTAATTGAAACATTTGTTCGAGAAAGGATTATAAAAATAACAATTTTTTATGAGAAAAGCCACTTTAAAAGTTCCGCGTTGGTAATTAATTAGGACGGCCTTTATACGAGCAAGTGCTTATTTTATACTCTAAGATATGAAACTTGGCAGTTTACGTCATGAAAGATATTTACTTTGATAATGTCGTGAATGTAAGAAAATATGTGAGGAAAAAGGGTCAGGTTGGCATCTTGGAAAAAAAACATAAGCTTGCACTTTTTTTGAAAAATTTTCAAGCATGTAGGAACTGATTTTAGAGGATTTTGAGGTCCGTAAGAAGTTATTTTCGTTTTATCAGCTTATAATAATGCTTATAAAAAATGCCTTTGACAATTAATTAAGTAAAAATATTAATATTTCACTTCTATTAGTACTCTCTTTTGGAACTTATTTTTATATGCAAGGATTTATCAACAAGACTAGAAAACAAAATAATCTTTTTGCAAATTTCGTTAAATGTTCTAAAAGTCAAGTTTTTGGAAAAATATTATTAATATTTACAAACTTAAAATTCAGACATATGAAACTTGTTTCAGCTAATTAAATTTTATTTGATGGGAGTAAAATTAACTCCAAATTAACTCTCGATTTTTAACAGTATATATATAAATATAGGAGACTTTCTATAGATATAGTCACTCATCACGATATCTCTGAAACTATAAGACCTAGAGACTTGAAATTTGGTAGGAATATTCCTTTCGCCAAGTAAAGGTCAGTTAAGAACGGATTTTACGAAATTCCACCCACAAGAGGGGTTGCAGGGTCGTGTCAACAATCAAAAATTCCCGTTTTCGAACTATAGCTCCTGTCGATTTCAAATTTGGTAGGAATCTTCTGTAAGAGATGTAGAAATAATCTATCAATGAATTTTTCGATATCTCACCCCACAGAGGGTTGGGAGGTAGATATTAACAATAAAAATTTTTAATTTCCAAGCTATAGCTCCTAAGACTCCAAATTTAATAAAAGTCGTCTACATGTGATACAAAAATTATCTAAGAACGGATTTTACACCGAATCACCTCCAATAACGATCGCGGGGGTAGGTGTTAACAACAAAAAATCTGAATTTTTAAAATATAGCTTCTAAAAGCTGCAAATTTGGTAAGGATCTTTTATTTGTCATGTAGAGATTATCTCAATTCGGATTTCAATAAATTCTACTTCCGATTCGATGGAATGTGGAATCTGTGCAAGTCAAAATAATACTCCAATTGAATTTCAAGTCTAGATCTAAAACTACAATTCTATAAAGTGCCCAGCGGAACGGACGGGTAACAGCTAGTTATAATTAAACTAAATTGAATTAGACTGTGACCTCCGAAAGGACTGAGTTTTGGATAATACTGACGCGTATGAAAAAAAATGGACTTGATCAGTAAAGTTTTTCGGCAGTGACCACGCCAGTTTCGATACATACATCAGACAGCCGGACGTCAACGGAATAATTTTTTTAAACATTTTTTTTGTTCTTTGAAAAAGCAAAATATCTTTAAAAAATGTTATAAGTGTTGAAACTAGTGTTTTTTCGTGACATTTATGTGTAAATATTAATCCACAAGTGCGATAGAAAATAAATAGAAACAATTTTAATTAAAAAAATCACTTGATTTTTGTAAGGCGAGAATAGAGCACTACCTCATCAGCTTCGCTTATGAGGCGTGCGAAAGGTTTCACTTTTTAAAAAGATATTTATTGACAAAAAAATGTTGTAAACAATTTGAATAATGAAGAAGTTAACATTATGTTCGTTAATTCTTATCAATGATAATAATTTTTATTAAAATTTAATTTAATTTTCCACCAATACGTTTTAAAAACATTCACAGTTGGTTAAAAATTCAAATATTTTTTTTTGTATAGTCTCACATTTCCTTTTTAAAATTAGTAAAAGTTTATTTATTTACCCATAACAGTTTTCGAGATATTCAAAAATCAAGTTAGAAAATAGTCAAATTAGAAAAATAACTTGTGAAAATATATTTAAAATTTGTTTTTTCATTGGCAAATCTTTTATTTATTGAATGATGATAAAAGGAAAATTTTTTACCAGATTCGGTCCGAATTAAGAGAGCCCGATTTTAACTATTAGTCGATAGGCCGTGACATAGCTTAATATGTCTCCAATAAGGAATAAAATTTCAAACAAGAGCAAGATTTTATCAAACAAAATTTAAACTATCTCAATCAACTCTGTTAATTGTAAATAAAAGTACTCAATTTAAAGTTGACCAGTGTGAACAATTTTTCGGCTATAATCACTCGTTTGATCACTTAGTCTTAAAGACCATCGCGCTTCCTTTAGCCATCTATGAATCATCGTGAAACTATCCACGTGTCTTTGAAACTTAAAAGAAATAACATTACATCATTTTTATATATTCTCATATATTAACTTTTTTTGTCTACGGATGAAAATTAACATAAATATACTCTATATTAATATTTATCCTTAACTGATCGTAATAATAATAACAATAAAAAGGAAGTAAAGACGAATATAAGGTGAGTTATTATAAATTCATGGAGAGGATTGTAAGATTATAGCAAATGATGGTCTTACGAGTTTATGCGACATTATTGTGGCCTCCGGGTGTTGCGGAAGTGGATCCACTGTGTACAAATACAGCGTTACTCGGCGGCTGATCCTTGGAAAGGAATAAGGGTAGATTTTGGATGACTCTTGGAAGTTTGCCACTGTTACAGTATAAGATCGTTTTATCTCTGTAAAGATTGTTTCTTTCTCAATTTTTTTTTGTTTTATAGATGTTAGCTGTATATACCCTCAGTAGTCACCCTCAGTACTCTGTTTAAGTGAACGGCTTAGTTGTGTTGAAGCTTATATTCTCAAGTAATTTCTCTTGATCGAACATTGTCAGCTCGGCAAACCTCACTTACCTCGTGCCCCTCCTTGCTCTTTTGTTTTTTATTCTCATCATTGGCTCTTTAGAACATTCGAGGGTAGACCTCTTTTTAACGCTTTATCATCTCAACTCGAGTCTCTTGCCCGGTTAAGTATATTTTAAATTACATTGATAATTATAATATTCATGGCTGTTACGATTTATTAATTAATCAATGAAGTAATTAAAGTTTGAGTTAGTTTATGCTGTCAATAATTAAAATTTTTAATAGCTGAAGTGAAGTGAATTCTGAATTATTAAACTTCCTGTTGAAAAAATTGAAAATTTTCAGCAGTTGAGAAGTTATTGGTCTTACCCCGTTTTTTCAAAATCGATTTTTCAACAGATGCTAAAAAAGATTTTTTTTAAACGTAGTTTTTTTGAATAACTTATAAATGGCTTTGGCAACCAATAACACAAAATAAACAGCTCTTAGCATAAAAAAATCACATCGATCGCAGCGAGTCTGGTCAAAATCGGTTGATTCCTTCGGTTAAGTTCGTTCGTAAGATATCGCTGTCAAAAACAATTGAAAAATAATGTTTTTTTTTTTAGAATTTTTCTGAATTTTTTAGTCTAACCAATTCACACCTTAAAATTCTTTAAAGAGCTGAAAAAACTGCTTTGCATGCCGTAAATCGCGAGGAAATCAGTTCATTCATTCAAAAGTTATTTTAATTTAAAAATTCAAAAAATAGTGTTCCATGAAACTCCTATGAGGCTTTTGAGCTCAAAAGCATAGAATAACTATCTCTCTGAGTTCGGAGAGCGTAATGTAACACAAAAGTTATATTTCTGAGCTCGAAGACCCAAAAAAAAAAAAAAAAAAAAAAAAAATAGTATGCGAAATATCTCGATTCCGTGAACTATAACAAGACTATGAAAAAAATAGTTACCGAAATGAAGCGAAAAAAATTTTTTTGCTCGACGGGCAGAAAGCGTCAACTTTCGGCCCGCTGCGCTAAACGAATTTGCCGTTTCCTGCCTTCGTCGAGCAAAAGAATAGTATACACTCCACGGGAAGTAAATAAGAAAACTTCAGACCACATGTTTGTCAACCTCGGTTTCGCCTCGGCCGACAATTACATGTGATCTGAGACATTTCTTACTTTACATCTCTAGGCGTGTAATATACTATTGATCGTAAAGCACTCTCTAATGCTTCGCATCATGAGTCGTGCAATAAGTTAAATATTGAATGCTTAAGTATACGGAAAAAACAAGATTTAACTGATTTGCATGTCGGATGGAAATTAGTTCCATCTATCGTGTAAAAATGTACAGATGGTAACTACTTCTATGTAGATTGTAGTGGGGACAATCTTCGTTGAACTGAGTCCCATCTCGGATTGAATTGAGATCAACGAAGATTGTTCCAACTAAAATCTAAATAGAAGTAGTTACAATCTGTACATTCTTTCACTATAGATGGAACTAGGTTCCATCCGACATGGAAACCAGTTGAATTTTGTTTTTTCCGTGATATGGAATTAGCGGAAAGTTGCAGAGATGGCGTTTATGGTCAACTGTTTTCTTAATTTTTTTCATTGTTTAAAAATCAAATAATAGTTGTAATTAGTTTTGGTATTACTAAACAAATATTTAGAGACTTTAAAAATTACTACAACTTTTTTTCTTAGTTTGACATAATACATAAATTTCCATTTTGAAAAAAATTCTATTAATGTTTTTTCTTCATTTTTACAAGTAATCGATTCATAAAATTAGGGTAGTTAAGTTTGTTTAATTAAACGGATTAATGTTAATCTTTTAATCATTTTTGGTTTTCTATATAGAATTATTTAACAAAGCAGAAAAAAAATTTTTGTAAAAATTTGATTCAATGTCCACAAAAAATCAAATTAAAAAAAAAAAGTAGGGGTTATTTACAAACTTAAACTTGAAATACAATTCTTTGAAGTATTTATTAGTAACGTCTTACATAAAACTTGCTTCAGCTGAATAAAAATTTATTCTACTGTGAAAATTCTGTTCTTGAATGTTTTTTTAGATGAAAATTCAAACTGACTTCAAAATCACTCCACTGAATAAAACTCCAGATTTACAAAGTAGTCTAGATTTTTTGCAATATGTGAAGTTTAAAATCAAATTTATCAAATTTGAGTAGTCTTACGTCTAAAAAATATTTTAAATAATGATCTTTTAATTTTTTTTTTAAATCAAAAAAATTTTCAAATATTACTTCAATATTACTATATTTTCAAATATTACTTTTCAAATAATCTTCAAAATTAACGAAAGCATTCATCTATAGAATCAGTACATATAATTTTATAAACAACAACTATAAAACAACAATAATAATTAATTAATTATTGTGAAGTTGTAAAAAATATGAACTTAAAAACAAAGTTGACGAGTAACAATGATGAAACTCTAGTCTTAGATGACAATGTTGACAATTGTTTCACGAAGAATCAGAATCGTTCACGCGTATTTCCACTCCAGTTACACATTACTACACATATGGGTACATTGTACATGTACATGTATAAACTATGTAGCCAGAGGAAGCGAGTATTGAAAATTGTTTCAATTTCAAAGTCTATGCTAAAGTGAATTCAGTGCAAAAAAAAAATAGTGTTTTATTTTCTTTTTGCTACATCGAATTTCGTTCGAAGTTAAATTATTAAAAAACTAGATTGAGTTCTCTCTTTATTCTTCGTAGAAAGTTTAACGCATATTTTTATTTTTGCTGTAGCTTGTAAAGGGCAGTGGTAAATTAAATTTTTCAGTACAGATGAACAAAAAAAAAACAATTTGCTTTTCAATCATCAAGTTCACTGAGAAGTATGATTTTTATTAAACTTTTGAGAGCAAACATTTGAACTGACGATCGATCAGTTGAGATAATAGAAGAGATTGAGTGCTTCATTTTAGCTTTGTCGGGGTTCGGTTATACGTTTCTTGATGGAAAAATTTTTACTTTTGAGAAGAACTTTTCATTAATATTTTCGATGAAGAAAAAAACTTCTTTTTTCTGACAAAAAAAAAAAAAAAATTATTGAAGAAAACAATGACCATTTAATTTAATTTTGAAGGTACAACAATATGTAAGTATACAGGTGGGTACATAGAAATAGTTAAACTTGGTATGTGACTCAAATGAAGTTAGTGCGAACACCGGATCTAGTAATTCAAGATATACTTGTAAGAACGAATGCATGTATATATGTGGATGAAAGTGCATATATAATGTTTTACTCGAGAAAAGCGCAAGCGTAACGAGAACAAGTCCAGTGGTTGAAGGAACTAGTTAAGAAAATTCTTAACTTTGAGCTGTCTCACGTATGTCGAGATAGCAGACTAGCCCATTGTGAAAACTCATCGTAATGTCTCAACTTACTATCCAGAATCAGAATCGTTCACGCGTATTTCCACTCCAGTTACACATTACTACACATATGGGTACATTGTACATGTACATGTATAAACTATGTAGCCAGGGGAAGCGAGTATTGAAAATTGTTTCAATTTCAAAGTCTATGCTAAAGTGAATTCAGTGCAAAAAAAAATAGTGTTTTATTTTCTTTTTGCTACATCGAATTTCGTTCGAAGTTAAATTATTAAAAAACTAGATTGAGTTCTCTCTTTATTCTTCGTAGAAAGTTTAACGCATATTTTTATTTTTGCTGTAGCTTGTAAAGGGCAGTGGTAAATTAAATTTTTCAGTACAGATGAACAAAAAAAAAACAATTTGCTTTTCAATCATCAAGTTCACTGAGAAGTATGATTTTTATTAAACTTTTGAGAGCAAACATTTGAACTGACGATCGATCAGTTGAGATAATAGAAGAGATTGAGTGCTTCATTTTAGCTTTGTCGGGGTTCGGTTATACGTTTCTTGATGGAAAAATTTTTACTTTTGAGAAGAACTTTTCATTAATATTTTCGATGAAGAAAAAAACTTCTTTTTTCTGACAAAAAAAAAAAAAAAATTATTGAAAAAAATTAATTTGAATCAAGAGAAAAATTCTTGAGATGAAAAAAAATTTTTTAACTCTATTTAAGACGACAAAAATTTTCGGATCTGATTTAAAAAAAAAAAAAAAATTATTGAAAATTAGCTGTTGCCCGCCCGTTCCGCTGGGCACTTTATAGAATTGTAGTTTTAGATCTAGACTTGAAATTCAATTAACACTGAAAAAAAAGTTTTCTACTCGGCAGCATCTACTGTATAGTAACTATATAGTAACGAGTGGATCGTTGCGAGTACAATCCGTTCAGCTACGAGTAGCAGTCTGGATACTGATCGTCACGATCTATTCGGTGCCATTCACGAAACTATTGCTGCCGTTAGTATACAGTTTTCCTAATCTCACTTTCCTCTAAATAGCAACGTGTGGATACTGATAGTAGCGATACTGTACAGTGCGGAGCAGAAAACTTTTTTTTCAGTGAAAGTATTATTTTGACTTGAACAGGTTCCACATTCCATCGAATCGGAAGTAGAATTTATTTAAATCCGAATTGAGATGATCTCTACATGACAAATAAAAGATCCTTACCAAATTTGCAGCTTTTTGAAGCTATATTTTAAAAATTAAGATTTTTTATTATTAACACCCACCCCCGCGATCATTATTGGAGGTGATTCGGTGTAAAATCCGTTCTTAGAGTATTTTTGTATCACATGTAAACGACTTTTATTAAATTTGGAGTCTTAGGAGCTATAGCTTGGAAATTAAAAATTTTTATTGTTAATACCTACCCCGCAACCCTCTGTGGGGTGAGATATCGTAAAATTCATTGATAGATTCTTTTTACATCTCTTACAGAAGATTCCTACCAAATTTGAAGTCGATAGGAGCTATTGTTTGAAAACGGGAATTTTTTATTGTTAACGCCCCCGCAACCCCCCTTGTGGGTGGTATTTCGTAAAATCCGTTCTTAGCTGACCTCTACTCGGCGAAAGGAATATTCCTGCTAAATTTCAAATCTCTAGGTCTTATAGTTTCAGAGATATCGTGATGAGTGACTATATCTATAGAAAGTCTCCTATACATATATAGATTAGGGTTTGCCAAAATGTAACTTCCGTGAGGAACCTTTTAAAATTGGAATTTTGAGTTCCACTTTTAACAGGGGCTGTGTTTGGGCGTTTCCTGAGATATTTTGGGGTGAGACGATAAGTTTGATTTTTATAGAATTTTTTAACAGAAGCTTAGTTTGGGCATTTCCGCTGAAAATTTAAAATTCGGTCGGAAAAACCCAATTGAATCTCCTGTTAAAAATTCTATGAAAATCAAATAAATCCTCTTACCCCAAAATATCTCAGAAAATGCCTAAACACAGCTGCTGTTAAAAGCGCAACTCAAAATTTTAATTTTAAAAGGTTCCTCACAGAAGTTATATTTTAGCACATCCTAATGTAGATATAGATATACCTCAAATATCGTTTGTTACAATATGAATGTCACTTACAAACGAACCTGACGACAATTTCAAAACACCTATCCTGTAACTTTCAACAGAAAGTTAATATAAAAAAGAACCTAATTAACAAAACTAATTATAACCCAGAAAACGAATCTGTCAGCAAACTCCTCTCCAAAAACTAAGCACCCCAGATGATTGCAAATTGCAAACATGAACATTCGCATTGAGTTATAAACAACCGAATCCAATTACCAAGTTATAAATAATTCTATCGAAACACCAAAACTAAAATCAAAACAATAAATTAATTAACCGTGTACATATCCGATATATCACTCGGTTAAAATGGTTTCAGCAGCCATTAAACAGATGCCGTAGACATCTAACTTAAAGTGTCAAAATGGTTTACCAATTTCCGGCACTGTATCTACACTCTTAACCACTAACTTACGAAAACTGATCGCATCACTATTTATAGCCATTTAAAATTCTAAACGTCTCTATGCATCTCAGTGGTTGCTATGAATCGATAGCTTACCCCCGAATATATACTTGGCTCTATAAGATACAAAAACATATATTAGTCATTTTTTTCGTTACTTTTTAATTCACATTTACAATAATCTTCTAAATCCATCTTTTTTAAATCCGCTACCAGAAATAAAATGTAATATCGCGTCACTGAAAGCTAGAACAGTATATTGTATTCAAAAGCTGCCGTGTTTCATTGATTTTAACACATATTTACCTTTCATCGAAAATCTTCAATATGTGCACCCAAATTTTTCTTTTACTATTATTATTACATATATCGGTATAGGTTATTTAACGTCAAATAAACTTTTTTTAGCTATTCCTGATTTCCGTATGTTATTGCACATGATAAAAAACGCTCATGTAGATTTGGAGCTTTTTATCTTCTCATGAAGGGGAGAATGATGTTGAAAATTGCCAGGGTGAAATATTTCGATTACTGGGGCTCAAAACGAAGACGGATGAAAGTATGCCTCAGTCTATTATTTTATGTCAACTTTTTAACATAAAAACATTACATTTTTTTCAGTTCAAGGAAATGTACGATCAAATATAAGTCATAACTTATCAACAATTTCTTACATAATTTGCAATTTATTAGTTAAAAGTATAAATCTCTACTCATTAATATTATAAATGTGAATTTAAGTTTGTTTGTTACGCTTTCATGCGGAAACTACTTAACCGATCATCATGAAACTTTGTACATATATTCTTGGAGGTATTAGAAGTAACAGAATACTTTTCATTAAAAAAAGTTTTTTTTTTGCAAAAGATAAAAAAATTGTTTGTAAAAAATTAGACTCACATTGATTCAGTTCTATTGGAACGTAATGATCTTTGATATTTATTTAAGGGCTTCAACGCGAGCGAAGCCGCGGGTAAAAGCTAGTATATGATCTTTGTGATTTGTAAAATATATAAAATAAATGAAATAAAATAAAAATATAAAATATATAAAATAAAATAAAAGTTCCTGTCGATACTCGAATGAAAGGCTTCGATGAGTGTAACATCAAGATGAGTTTCTATCTTTAAAAATATCATTAGTTAACAACATACAATGTAATTTATTAATTGATGACATTTTTTAAAATATAAGCTCATTCTGATGTTACACTCATCAAATTCTTTCACATGAGTACCCACATGGAATATTGATTTATTTATTTATGTAATGTAAACTAATTATATGATGCTAATAATTAGTATACACTGATAGAAGGATTTAGTACGGAGTACTAAACTGATT